>PITA01007793.1:0-16275 GCA_004023965.1 Spilogale gracilis | reverse complement strand
ACAGCCCTAGACATCTCACCCCTGGGGATAACAGGATAGGAAAAATTTCTTCTACTGTCACCAGCTTTTATACTCTCCAACCCTAGGGATTCCTAGGGATTTTTGAGGTGCTACTAGGCTCTCCCTTGGTAAGTCAAATTGGTAAGGCAAAAACATTTGGGCTTCAAGTTTTTGATTTGCCAAGTAATTATGAAATGACATTAGGATAAAGTTCTAGCAATACCACATGTTTGAGCTATGGAAAGACAGATTTTCATGTTGACTCAAAACCCTTGCATTCTTTTTCTGGTGTATTAAACTAGCCTACCAATTGTCTATCTGAGGAGTGATATTTTCTGTAATTCTGAAGGGATAACTAATGCTCCTGAGGATGTGATGGAGGAACATACACTGTGGACATGTTCAGTGTTACACAGCTCCGCTGATTTATACCACAAAGTATTGGCATATTCTGATGAAGTACCCTGTTATTGAGACATTTTGGCAAATCCAATATTTCCATCCCTGTGTAACAGAAACATTTTCATTTACATTCTTTTATGCTACTCTATTGTAAAAAGAAAACAAAACAAAAACCAACATTTTAAATTTGTATTGACATATAATTTACATATACTAAAATGTGATAATTCCATGGGTATGGTTTGATGAATCTCTACCACGTCAAGAGACATAACAGCTCTGTTACTGTAGAAACTTTTCTCCTGGGGCTCCTGGGTGGCTCAGTTGGTTAAGCGACTGCCTTCAGCTCAGGTCATGATCCTGGAAACCCGGGATCGAGTCCCACATCGGGCTCCCTGCTCGGTGGGAAGCCTGCTTCTCCTTCTCTCACTCCCCCTGCTTGTGTTTCCTCTCTGGCTGTTTCTCTCTGTGAAATAAATAAATAAAATCTTAAAAAAAAAAAAAAGAAAGTTTTCTCCTGCCTTTTCTTTTTTTTTAAGGTAAGCTTTATGTGAAATCTTTTGGGTTTTAGAGTATCATGTTTTCTGCAAAGAATGAAAATTTGACTTCTTCTTTGTTGATTTGGATGCCTTTTATTTCTTTTTAAGGAGGGCACCGATGTGTGATTTAATGTAATGAGCATTGAGTGTTGTATGCAACTGATGAATCACTTAACTTTACCCTGAACCCAATAAAACAATATATGTTAACCAACTTTAATTTGTAAATGTATACATACACATATGTGTATGTGTGCATATATATATATTAAACCCCAACCCCAAACAAACAAAGGTAAACTCTATGCCCAGTGTGGGGCTTGAACTCAAGACCCTAAGATCAAGAATCACATGTTGTACCAACCGAACCAGCCAGGTACCCCTCTTGTTGCCTCTTTATAGTCAATTCCCTCCCCTGACTCCTAAGCCCAGACAACCACTGATCTACTTCTGTCATTATAGTTTCACCTTTTCTGTAATTTATTTTTATTTATTTATTTTACTGGAATTTAAAGATGACAAATAATAAAGGGAGAAATTTTCTCCTGTTAGGTTAGGTAAAATATTAGCATGACTAATTTTTTTTTTAAAAGATTTTATTTATTTATTTGACAGAGAGAAACACAGCCAGAGAGGGAAAACAAGCAGAGGGAGTGAAAGAGGGATAAGCAGGCTTCCCGCTGAGCAGGGAGCCCGATGTGGGGCTTGATCCCAGATCTCCGGGATCATGACCTGAGCCGAAGGCAGTCACTTAACCAACTGAGCCACCCAGGCGCCCCTAGCATGACTAATCTTAAGAAAATCTGCAGATATACAGGATTTTACTTGCTTATACAGATTATATCTTTTAGAAAGTAAGCCAAAAGACAATGGTCTTTTCAATAGGATGTGGCCTTTGGTCAGAAGAGGAGCAGGCTCTTCCTATAACCCTGAAGTCAGGTGGACAATTGTGGTGGCTATCAGGATGATTCACATCAAAATCATCTAGATCATTGGGCTTCAGTGGTTTTTATTGGACCTGGAGCTTCTGGCTGATTAAACTTCCTTCCTTAATGAAGGTTGGTGTGATAACTTGTCTTATAGGGTCCTGGGGCCTAGGGAGGGTGATTACTAAACAAACAGCCCTGCTGGGGTTGGAAATACAGTTCAGTCTCTCAATTTGGGATGTCTTTTAGAAATAGCTACTTGGGTTGCATAGCATGGTGATGAACCATGACCCCAGCATCCCTCTTCCTTCTTCATTCACTTGCCCCTGCAGCACGCAGGTGACTGGAACTGTCTCTCCTCTCATTTCCAGCATTTCTGCATCATCCATCATCTGGGCATGGCAGGATTATCCATGTGGAGAAGGAAAGGATAATGGGAAGGTGACTCTCTGACATGCCTTCCCTACCGAGGCTGTTTTTTTTTTTTTTTTTCCTAGTTCTCAGTTTCATCCCTCCTCAAAGGCTCTTCTGCAACCAGGTTTCACTTGAATTTTCACTCAGGGGCCTCTACCTCTGCCTTAGACTAATCTTCTGTGATGATGAAATACCCAGGAAAGTTTAAATCTTGGTGGTCCCCCAATCCTTTCAGTGCAGAGATCATACCTCTGCCTGGACCTTTCTGAGCCAGAGGGAAGAAACAATGTGTTTGTGTGGACTTAGCAGGGGAGGGTAGGAAAGAGCAAAAGGAATGGCTTTATTTTGCATGGGTTTTGAGCTTGGTACTGGGCCTTGTGCTTTAATATGACATCTCTAATTCAAGAACAGTCTCTATTTGAACCAGTTGTAGAAGCGAGATTAACAAGTACTTAGTGAGCAGCAAGTATTATACTGGCCTTTAATTGCTCTTTCATGGAGAGGAAATGGAGGCTCAGAAAAGTTGCCTGAGGTCCCACAGCTGGTCAGTGATGTCTATTTTCCATCTCTTTTAGGGGAGAGACTCTGTTTGGAAGTTGTAGGTGGTGACAGTGGAAAGGGCCACTCTCTAGAGTTCAAAGAATTACAGAAAGTTGGTGAGCAGACTGTTTGCCTGGAATTCATGTGAGTGAGGCAGCCATATATTTTTTACCCTTTGTCCTCTGGAGGACTGCTCTCATTTTCTCAGCTTTCCTCTTATTCCCTACTGTAGGAACCATTGTTCTAGAGCTGGGTCAGGGGTGCGTCCAGTCTCACTGCCTGGCAGGTAAAAAACATCACCCTATCTCACTGCTTCTGAGGGCACTATGTTCCTGGGAACGCAATGGAGCCCTAATTCCATTCTCCCATGGCATCACCAATAGACACATTTATTACCAGCCTCTGTAGAATGCAGTGTCTGATTTATGTTCACTAGGTTCACACCATTTGAGGTGTTCAGATCCCACCTGAATGTTTGTAGCCACTGATTCCATTTGCTGGAAATACAGCCTGGACCATTTGAACACTGAAACATTTCTTATCTTTGTTCCCTTCAGTGGCAGAGCTAGGGTGACTTAATCTACATAGTGGTAATATAAAAAAAATTACTGTCTAATCTGAACCTGTGTCTGATCACTTCCCGAGTTCATTTGGTTACATAACATATTCTCAGTTGTGCCTTGGTGTTGTGATAGTCCGGGGCTTCAAAAAGTGTTGGATGGAAGCTGGACAGGCAAGATAGCCTTTTGTCATGCTCTCATTCCTTCCTCTGGAGTCTGTTGGAGATCAGGGATGGGAGGAGGGAAGACAGTCTGCAGAGACATAGTAGGTAGCCTTATTCTCCTTCTTTCCAGGGGTTCTGAAGAGTGAAAGGTGGGGCCCTGAGAAATGGGATGTATATCATGTAGATCATAGTTTCCAAATGCTGGGGCATTGCCTGACCCTTAAATATTTCCATATTTTGCTTTCTCTTACCTTGAAGTTTAGAAAAATATATCTCTGGACTGATGGAGGTATCAGTGGCACTTTCTGAGAACAGCTGCTACTCTCTTAAAGACTCCTCTTGTCTTTCATAGGATAGGGCCTGTGCCAGTGCTAGGAAATTCAGGACCTGTATTAGGGCGAGCAAGCAAGGTACTTGGAGTGCAAGTTTTAAGATGGTGCTCATTCTCAAGGACATGTAAGTACAGGGTTGGCACTTGTGCATCCCAGAAAATTTCCTCCAAAAATTTTGTGCTCTAGGGGCTTTGCTTGCCTCCCTCTAGTCTCAGCCTTGCTAGAGATTTGTATATAGTAGAAGTGACCCTCAGAAAACACATACATTTCATTAGGACAGAGAGAGAGCCCACAGCACTTTACTCCTTTGACAAAGCAGGCTTGTTCTACTGTCATTGGTATGGAAAATAAACTGTAATCAGCTGTCTCGGGTCTGATTTGAACACACTAATTTTCCTGAGGGACATGTCAGCAGGTACAACCCCCATGCCGGGGACTAAGGAGATAACGGCAACGATGCTAATTTGAAAATACTTCTGTGGCACTTAGCAGGGTGTGATTTTAATTCATTTTTTGTCCCTTGGTAATCATAAAATGCTTTCAGCCTGTGAATATCCATTTTTGATCAGCATGCTCATACTTCATCTGGGACCACATTTAATGGCCATGGTGATGATGGGGTTCACAGGGGAATTGTGTAAGGTACAGATCTTCGCTTTGTGGAGAGAAACATTTCCACTGATACTAATTCACATGGCTCTTCTGTGCAAGGAACTGTAGATCGGAATACTTGCCTGTATGCTAGTATTGTTTGTGCACACATGCACACACAGAACTAATACTTGCATGGCTACTCTGGGTTGATTCAAAGTTTTATTTATTTTATTTAACTCTTGGAAAAATTCTCTGAAATTTACTGAAGCCCCTTAATGTGGAAAAAGTGTAATCTATGCTGGATTGCTTGAATTCCATCTTTGCCACTTAACTAGTTGTCTGATCTGGGGCAAGTCATTAATCTCTGATCCTCAGTTTCCTCAACAGTAAAATAGGGATAATCTTGCCTAAGGTCGGGCTACTGGAGGGATTAAATGAGCAAAGCACAAACAGCACCTGGTACATAGTGGGACCTCAGTGGAGGTTGGTTCTTTCTTCCCCCTGTTCCAGACTGGGGCCAGTGCTCTTTTCTCTATATCCTAGCTGTCTCTGTCTTGACAATCATTCTAGTTTTGAGGGACTGATGATATAAATTGTTCTCCCACAGGCCCAAGTGTGTCAGGGTGAGCTGTAAATCTGCTCAGTTTGCAAGTAACCCAGGGTAAGGGGTATTTGCTGAGATTTTTAGATTGAGAACTTGGGAGGTGGGGTGTGCTGGGGCAGGGCACTCCTCCAAGTTGCACTCCTGGGCCACCTCTCTCCTTCCCTCCAGCACTTGCTGGTGTCAGACTCACCCAGAGGAGAGGCAAATTGGGTGCCTCCTACAGGCCCCTTAATGATTCCTGGTGGCTCCTCACTCTGAGTAGACAGTCTCTATCTTTCTTTTCTTTTTCCCACCTCTTTGCTTTCATCCTCCCTGCTCTTTACCTGGCTTCAGGGACCTTCCAGCTACTTCTCAAAAGTCCTGACTTTCCTGTGGCAGCCCTCCACTTACCAGGACTTGAGATGTGAGGAGCTAGTTCTATGTTCCTTTTGTTCCTGTTGCCTTACTCTGGGCCATGAGACACTGTCTGGTTTGCGGAGTCCAGAGGAGACACTGGAGATTTTCTTTTCTTTTCTTTTTTTAATAGAGAGCTTATAATTGTCTTAATATTATCTCTGAATTGACATAGATATCCCTTCACAAAGCAGTGTGGAGATTTTATTTTCTAACCAAAGAGGTGTCAAACAGTGGGAATTCCCAGCACCATCTCAGTTCCATTAGGGATTTATTGTAGATTGAAAGAGCTTCCCACACTCCTCAAGCAGACCCAGTCCTAGCTCTGGGATGTCTGGATGCAGAGTCAAGGGATCGTATTATGTGTCCTGGCTCTGTTGATCCCTAGCTTGGAGCCATGTAGCCTGGTTGAACCTCAGTTTTCCTCATATGTTAAATGGGAAGGATAGCAACAACCTGACAGGATTTTTATGAATAAGAAAGCAGGTAGATGACTTTCACACTGAAGAACAGGAAGACATTAATACTATGCAAGTTCTCTTAATTATTCTCATGCCTGGAGGGTGAATTTTGGTCAGACATTTCTGGGCCACACTCTCTTGGATGCCTCCCTTCTTTCCTCCCTAAGGAGTTCTAAGGGAGATCATAGGGTCACCTATTGTATTCAGTGGGAATGTGAAGATCTGATCACAGACACATGTCTCTCTCACTCTAGAAGCCCTCCAGCTGCTTTTGGGGAACTACTAGGCAGAGGCTCTTAAAGGTTCTTATTAATGAATTTGCCCAGTGACAGAAGTGCTGCAGGTCATGCAAATTAACACATATTGTTCCAAACAGGTAAAAACCTGGCCCTTAGGGGCAGAGAATTGAGCAGCATCTCTCTCCTTCATGCCACTACCCCACATTCCCTCCTGGCCTCTGGGTTCACACCATCTTCCTCTCAGACTCCCTTTCTCTTTAATGATCACAGCTGCTCATGACATCCCTGGGGAGAGCATAGGAAGTAGGCTCCCTTGCTGCCAAATCCAACCTCTGGGTCATTTATTACTTCAGAAGATACCTTGCTATTAAAGCACAAAGGCTCATGTTTTCCTTTTTCTTAAGGAACAAATTCCATCATAGTCAGGGCCACACAATTAGGTGTATTGGAGAAGAGCAAACACCTGATAAGACCGACCCTCATTTAGTGGGAGTTCTGACACATGCCAGTGATTGCTTCTTGAAGCAGCAGCCAGTGCACTGTTGGATGTGTCTCTCTCTTTGTCCTTCTTTCCCTCTCTCCCTCTTTCTTTCATCCTTCACTCTCTTCCTTCTTTTTTGCCTTCCTTCTTTCCTTCTCCCCTCTCTTCCTCCTCCCATTCCTTCCTGCCAGCAGACATTTCTCCTAAGCATTGGATGTAGAAAAATTTTTGGAAAAATATAAATAAAGAGCAAGAGGGGATATCATTTTTGCTCCTACAAGCATAAAATGACTTAAGTAAGGGTTTTTCTGAAAGATGAAAGGCAAGGTCATTATTATTTAGATTTTATATAGCACTCAATTAAAACCACTAGAATATTAGAGGCAATCACACTTTTTCTTCATAGTATGAAGTGTGTCTTCAAAGTAGATTAGTTATTAGTCATGTTCTTTTCATTTATTCTTCAAGAGTATTAGAATTAATTTTTATCATTGGGCACAGAGCTCACTAGCATGGCGAAAGCAGCAAAGAAATCACTGGCATACTTTCCCAGGGGGCTGTTTCCAGACCCCACCTTGACCTTTGTGAGATTTCCATGGCTGCTCTATGCCCTTAATGACTGGTCATCCAGGGATGGGTCAATCAAGTCCCATGCTGTCATGGGGGTAAAAGGACAAGCTGAGAAGCCATTTGTATCATTTTACAGAGAACAGGGTTAAAGATGGCAAAGTATGAGGGCTTCTTAAAGACAGCTCGGGGGAACATTAGGGCCCATAAGTATCTGGCTTAGCTTATGCCTTGTGATCTCACTAGATACCATCCCTTCTTTCTACGACAAAGCCCTGTTCTGCTATTTAAAAGTAATTAACATGGGTATTGTATTTTTCATCTGTCCTTCCTCTTTGCATCACTTTATTCCTGCATTCATGTAGCTCCTGACCTTTTTTTTTAGCTTCTGCATTTCTAGGACCAGTCATGGATAGGACTTACCTGGTTTTGACCTTTGGTACTTCTAGGACTGGCTTGTCCTGTGGGTTGGCTTCCTGTTGATGGTTCTGATCACAAGTGGGTCCAGCCTGCCGTGGTTTCCTTGGTGAGCATACCAAAGCAGGGTGCCTTTAATGTTAGCCATTGCATTTTTTTTCTCCAGTAGTGACTGAAGACCTGCTCATAGTATCATTCATAAATGATTCCAACAGTGAGCAATAGTGGGTTGGATGACTGCTTGTCCGTAATCCAGTTTGCTTTCTACTCTTGCTGTGTTTATGTCATACAGGCTTCTGAAACTTTGGGGTTTGCAATTTCTAGCTCTTCCAGTGTCATTTTGCCTGATAAGATTTACTAAGTCAGATCTAACTAATAATCTCAAACTCAACCAAAATCATAATCGACTTCAATTTGTACCTTTCTCCTGTGGCTTTGCAAGGGACTCTTAATGAATAAGTGAGGTGTTTGTAAATCTGAATTCTCTCACTGCAGATGTGAAAAGCTGTAATTTCTATTAACGGAGCTACCTTTCCTCACTTGTCTTGGCCTGGAGTGAAGGGGCTCTGCTGTGATTTATTACCTAACTGCAAAACCTTTGATAAGTAGCTACCAAATGGCTCCTCATTACTCACAACTCTTCCTATTCCTTAAACTAAAGTCCTCCCCAAACCTCACGCAAGCCACTTATGTTCCAGGGGAAATGAATCAGGGATCTCCTTGCTAAACTATTTTGGCATAAAAAAAAAAAAATCATAAAGAGAGAGGAGAAAATCTTGTTTGCTAAAGGGCTGCTGGGTGAACTGCCTCTTGGCCTTTTGATAGCATCTTTGAAATGGAAATGGCCAGCTGCCTGACCTTCTGTTCAGTGACCCTTTTTGTACAAAGTCAAACTGCAGCCGCCTCACAGCAGCATTTCACCTATGGACACAAACAGGATTTCCATTTTTTTCTAACCTTTTTTTTCCTGGCGCATTTGTTACCATGAACATTTTTTTACTATTCACATAAAAGACATCATGGTTAAAAAAAAGGAAGCCCTTTGCATCAAAAGGTTTGTAACTCATAATGATTTCAAAATACTAGGGAAGGGCCTGTCTTTAATTCTGCTCTCTATCTGAGCCTTTACATGTATTGTAATGTGAAAAGGCCAGTGAAAAGACTGTATTCTGAAACAGTTTGGGGTTGTTAATGTTCGATTCTTTTCTTGCATTTGAAGAAAAAAAATAGTGTCAATTATATTAAAAAGAGGGAAAATTATCTTCACTTTACTTGAACAAAAGGAAAAAGGAAAGTTAATTCTGTTTATGCAGACTATGGTGAGCCTAAGAAATAAATACCTTTGCGTGCTTTCTGTGGAGCAATGCTGAATTGGAATTAGGAGTCCATTTTAAAAAGAAACTAGGGCCTGGCTACACTATCCCTTTGGATTGTGTTGAAGTCTGTGGCTGAAGAAGCTATGATGGGGAGAAAGAGAGAGCCCTCTGATCCCTTCCCTGTGTTCCCTCTTCCTTCTTCTCCTAGAGGTTTTTTTCTGCTGTAACCAGGCAGTGCAGATCTGCACATTAGTACATTCTTGGGCTCAGAGTAGGCTCAGGACCCAAGCCCAGGCAAGCTGCTGGTGTCTGGGGGCTGCCCTGTCCTGGGCACCTCCAGCAACAGGACCCCTCTGGGCTGCGGTTCTGCTCGTGTGGAGGGAGACCTGCCTTATGCCCGCTGGGGGCATGTGGGTGCCTGTTCTCCATGGGGAGGGTGGGCAGAGGCTCACTCAGTGGCAAGGGGGGAAAGTCTTTTTCTGGGCTGGTCAGGGAGCTGAAGAAACACAAGCAGGGCTCACAGGGTTTTGATGGTAATAGTGAGGTTGTGATTCAACAAATATTTATTAGACTCCTACTGGGAGCCTGACCCATTAGCTAATTCAATCCCGGAATAGCCCTGGGAGGTCTCATCCCGAGAGTGAAAGCAGCAGATTCAGGGACAGACAATCCCTGGTTTGGACCCTGGCTGCTTACTAGCTGTATGACTGCACACACATTAATTAATGTCTTGAAGTCTCAGTGTATCACCAGTTAACTGAAGGCTAATACTTGTTTCATGGGGCTGATGTGAAGATTAAATGGAATGATGCATATAAAATTGCCAAGCCCAGAGCTTGGTACATAGTAAGCACTCAGCAAATATTTCCTTCCTTTTCCTTCTTCCTGCTTAACAGGCAAGGAAATGAAGGAAATTGCCAGATTGGGATTTGAATCCAGGTTTGTTTCTTTGTTTTTTAAACTTTTTAATGCTCCCTGTCTACATGGACCATGGATGATAGCTCCCCGTCTGCATGGACCACAGCTGCTGTCTGTGAAATTTTCATCACGACTTGAGTTTCACGTAAGTGTCTTCTGCTCCGTTCCTGGCCGAAACTGGGAAAATAATGGTTACAGACACACAGACAAAGGGAAAAAGTGAGAGCGTTCTATTCTGTCACCTGTTTCTTGTGGAGACTATTTCTCTATACCATACCAGGTTCACACCCTGTCAAAAAAAGAAAATTAAAAAAATCCCTCAAACTAACTGTACTACAGGAAACTGAAAAATGTTCCTTCTCCCCTGCTAGTTCTTATCCTTTCAACTTGATACAATACTTAATCATTTACAAACAACAATATGTCGTTTACATACCTCATTTTACTGAATATACAACTGTTTCTGCAACTCACGTGAGAGCATACATGATTTTTCATATTATTTTACTAACATTATATCATAAACATTTTCAGGTTTCTGCCTGGTTCCATAATTTAATTTTCATGGTCCATTTTATATTATCAAACTTACCCACGTAGGTCCCACCTTTGTGTAGGCAATCCATGTTTATAGCGGGAAAGTTAAGAACACTTGCATGGGTGAACACTCCAATCTGTGTTTAGTCGATTTAGATATAGTAAAAAAAGTAATCCACATAGGGAGCAAAAGGAACCAGGAGTCTGAAGTTTGTGCAAAACACAAACGTAAGGGCAAGTTTAAGGTTTGGAAAGCTTCAGTTAATCTTTTCCCTTTGCTTTTTCTCTTTTATTCAGCTTTTTTTTTTTTTTTTTTTTTTTTTTAGCTGACTCCAGGCAGAACAGTAATAAAGACTCCTTGCCTACTGCGGTTCATCAGCAGTATCTAGTGCCAGAAGTCCTGTTTTCATCCGATAACCAGATATCAAAGGGGCTCAAATGCGTTGGGCTGTTCCTGATACAGATCTGACCTTTCATAGGCCTCACTGAACTAAATCTATGACCCTCATGAGACAGGGCCATTGTTACTTGGGGAACACAATCTTTCTGATCCCACGCATGTTCCTTGCAGAAAGCAGGTAAGAGTCACACCTTTTGTGTGCTCTTGCTCTGTGTTAAAATCAAATCCTTATGGTTACTTGAACCTCTCTGTACCTCAGACTTCATGGTGGCAAATCATTTGATGACAGTAGATTCTTACATGAGTCTTTGGCAGCTACCTTTAGAAAGCTAGAAAATGATTTTGAATTTCCACAAACATGACTGAATTTTCCAAAACTCAAATTTTCTCCAGGACACTCAGGCCATTTACCCAGTCCTTGGATTAAATAAGGCCTGAATTTATAAACAGAATATCTGTTTAGCCCTGTGTTCTAATACTTGGTAGGTTATCAGTTTTTGTGTGGTACTTGGTGCTTTGATACTTGGTAGGTTCAATATTTGTTGAATGAATGAGTGAAAATAGAAACCTTGAAAGGGGTTAAATTCATGGTTTTGCTAATAGCTCTAACATGTACTCATTATCATAATTGTGGATTTAGAAATTAAAAAAAATTAGAAATGCTGAAAGTTTTGGGAGAATATGTGAATTTAGGTCTCTGCCCTATAATTAATGCCTTTTATAACCTTGAACAAATAGTTTCACCTTGAAAGTCCTCAGTTTTCAAGTCTGTAAAATGAGGTCCACAGAGTGTTAGTGCGTTGGGCGACTATCCAGGTGTTTTTTTTCTCTGAGGCTAGCACCCTGTCTATCCAGCTTTTTGTATCTTAACACATCTTCACAAGGTCATGCAGGACACTGGATGACCTCTCTGTCTCCTCCTAGAGCCAGTCTATGATTTCAGGATTCAGTTACTTAGCATCCACAGTATTCTTGGCAAAATCAGCAAGGACAAGTATTCATAGTAGGCATTTGGGTAGATGTCATGACGCCCTGCTGTGGGTGTCCTGCATCCAGCCCAGGCCAGGAGAATCAGCTTTACTCCCTCATCTTGGAGATCTTGGGTTGGAGACTTTGGAACTATGTGAGAGTTTATGCATTGTTTCAGTGTGCCAGCAAGACTGATTTAGACTTCCATTATTTCATTTTTGTATCCTTATTGTATATCCATCTACTTATTTAACACTTTTACTTGGACCTGAAAATATTTCTCCACAAAAATACAAAACAGAAGAATATCTAGTCTTTTTTTTATGGTCACTGTCTTAGTGAATTGCCACCACCATCCACTTGGAAAGCTAAGTGAATACCCCAGGACCCCAGACATTATCCTTGACCTCCCCCTAATTCATCAACAAGTTCTCCCTAATTTCTTTCCTCCTTTTCTTCCTCCTGGCCTGTTTGGATATTTTATTTTTATATTTTTGTATTTTTAAAAATTTAAAATATTTTAAAATTGAGTATGATTTGCATACAATGTTATATTGGTTTCAGAGATACAGTATAATGATTCCAATAGTTCTATACATTACTCAGTGCTCATCAGGATAAGTGTACTCCTAATCCCCTTTATCTTTTTCACCCACTTCCCCTCTAGCAACTGCCAGTTTGTTTTCCTTATTTAAAAGTATGGTTTTTGTTTTTATTTTTTTGGTTTTTTTTGGTCTCTCTTTTCCTTTGAATGTTTGTTTTGTTTTTTTTTAAACGTCCATATAAGAGTGGAATAATATGATGTTTGTCTTTCTCTGATGACTTATTTCACTTGCATTATACCCTCTAGATCCATTCATGATGTTGCAAATGGCAAGATCTTATTCTTTTTTATGGCTGAGTAATATTCCATTTTATTTATCTCTCTACCTATCTCACATCTTCTTTATGCAATTATTTATGGATGGACACTTGAATTGCTTCCATATCTTGGCTATTGTAAATAATGCTACAATAAACATAGGGTTACATATATCTTTTCAAATTAGTGCTTTCATATTCTTTGGGTAAATACTCAGTAGTGGAATTATTGGATCATATGGTAATTCTAATTCTATTTTTAATTTTTTGAGGAACCTTCATACTGTTTTTCACAGTGACTGCACCAGTTTGCATTCCCACCAATAATACATGAGAGTTCCTTTTTTTCCCACAATCATGCTAACACTTGTTGCCTGGGCTTTGATTTAAACCATTCTGAAAGGTATAATGCATATCTCATTGTGGTTTTGATCTGTATTTCCCTAATGATTAGTGATGTTGAGGTCCTCCCTAATTTTTTAACCTTTTTTTTTTTTTAAAGATTTTATTTATTTATTTAACGGAGAGAGAGATCACAAATAGGCAGAGAGGCAGGCAGAGAAAGAGAGGGAAGCAGGCTCCTTGCTGAGTAGAGAGCCTGATGTGGGACTCGATCCCAGGACCCTGAGGTCATCACCTGCTGAAGGCAGAGGCTTAACTCTCTGAGCCAGTGAGGCACCCCATTTTTTAACCTTTTAAAGATCTCTGAATTTTCTCCACTTCTCCCAACCTCTAAAGCTGCCCTCCTAGTCTCAATTACTATAACTTTTCTTTGAGCACTGCAGTTGACTTGTAACTGGCCTTCTGATCTCAATCCTGGTTTCCCTCTGATGTGTTTTCCCCATATAAGAATCAGTGGAAATGCCTTCCAGATTGGGAATTGATTATATTGCCTACTCTGCTTAAACCTCTGTGTGTTTAACCATCGTATTTTGGATAATGACTGAAATTCTTCACATATTCTAAAAACCTTATATAGTCCGGACATTGTCTGAGGACCCCTTGCTATCTGTCCTCCATCCCCATGGACTGGCTCACATGTAACATGGTCCTTCCTACAGTGAGCATCCTCTTGTCCTCCCTCACATCTCAGTTCAGGTGCTCCCCCTTCCGTGAAGTCTTGCTGGACTCCTCTCAGTCTCAGTATGTCCCCTCATCCTAAGCTCTCATGCTTACATAGACTTTTTCTCTGAAAAACAGATGAAGAAACTGATATGCTTAGAGAGATTTAGTTAATGTGTCCAAAGTTAAACAATGAATAAGCAGTGAAACTGGTACCCAGAGTTTCAGAACTGTGGATTCAAAACCAGAATTGACATAAAGATAGAACCAGAATCCAGAACCTTGCTTTATTGTAAGTGCTATGCTGCTAAATACTATGCCAGAGATGGGAAATAGGTTTTATCTAATATGGTAATTTTGATTAATAGTGCTGCCTGAAATGCTATATTGAAAAGGGTTCTGATTTTGCATCCTGATGAAGTAGAGAAATCTACCATGATTAATTAGTGATGCCTGTCATAGGTGAAGGATTAGAGAAAGAAGGTACAGAAGAAAGGCTTTTTCCCCATGCAAATGCTATAATGCACAGTGTAATACTGCTCATTTTATTTTATTTTTTAAAAATTAGCGGAAGATCCTTCTTACAGGATAGAAAAGACAGGAGCAGACCCAAGTCCCCTTAAGAAGAGGTGGAGCACCTTAGACTGCTGGGCTTTTGAAGGGTGCCAAACAAGAGTTGTGAAAATCCCTCATATTTCATCCTGTAATGGTCCTCTCCCCCCACCTTTTTTTTAAAGGTTTCTCTATTTGAGAGATGGCAAGAGAACATAAGCACGGGGTGGAAAAGAGAAACAGACTCCCCACCTAGCAGGGAGTCCGATGCCGGGGGTTTGGTCCTAGGATCTTGTGATCATGACCTGAGTTGAAGGCTGATGCCTGACTCAGCCACCTAGGCACCCCTGGAATGGTCTCTTTACAAACTCCTTTATCTTCCCTACCATTAAGAGAGTTTTGATTGGCACACTACTGTGTGCTCTTGCAGCAGGAGACCAGGACTGGCAGATGTAGGAGGTAGAGATGGGGACTTTCTCCAGGACTTTCTCAGGCACATATAGTATAGCACACTAAAATTAACCTACTAATTTTTCATAGCAAGATTACCAAAAGGTGAAGATAGAAGTTGATGTGGGATGAATCACCTTTTCCCACAGCTTTTAGTCATTTTCTCCTCAGTACACTTGGCTGGCATCTCTTTGAGGATGGGATTTATCTTATACATCTCTGCAACTGCTTTACTTGTAGTGCCCAACACAGGGGTTGGCCCCCAGCATTTCATGATGGTTGGATCCATTTTACTTGTGGAAGATCCCAACTTTCCCAAGGCAAAAGGCATTGCCTTATTCTTCACCTAAAGAGTTCTTTTTGTCCTTATATATTCCCCATGGTCTGACACTGGCTATTATTCCTGAAGATTTAGAGAACTTGCTTGCTGCTGTAGTTAAGAGCTTTCTTTCCTCTTGAGCAGGAGGCTGCACCATACACACTCAGTTCACCTCTGAGAAGTGGATCCGTGCCCCTGACCATGGTTCTTACTTCCTCATATCCGCAAGAAAGGGATAGATGTTGTAGGATTTTATTATTCTGATTCTGGGTTCTGATTCATGATTCTTGCTGGTGAGGATCTAGGCTCTTGTTTATCTCTTTAAATACCTTGTGCTTCCACATTGGTATGCAACTTAGAGTCAATATCTTGCTCTTGGACCCTAAATATTGGTGTACTCCTGGGCTGTGTTTGGATTACTTCACTGCTTTACTGTCTACTCTCATTGGTTACCTTATCATACCCATGGCTGTCCCATGGTGTACCTGTAGTACCCAACACAGGGGCTTGGTCCCCAGCATTTCATGGTGGTTGGATCCATTTTACTTTGATGCCATGTATAATGGGGTGATTTCTAATTTGGTATCTCTAGCCCTAAGAATGCCCCAAGTCTTAGATATTTACATTTAAATCATGCTCAACATTTCCACCTAAGTGTCCAGCGTAACCTTTTAGACTTCAGATATCCAGAGCAGAGGCTTTGATGTCACTCCAAATCTGTTTCTCCCTTACTCTTCTGTTCCTAGCATCATCAGGTCATAGATAGTTTTTCCTTTACATTTTACATCGATTCCATCAACAAGTCTGTCAGTTCTACCTTCAAAATACACTCCAATTTTGACTCTCACACTACTCACTGCCATCTTAATGGCTTCTTTTATCTCTTATCTAAATTAGCAATAACCTCTTCACTGATTTCCCTTTCTATTGCATACATTGGCCTATATTTTATTTTCCTTATATCTGCCATATGATCTTTTTAAAAATAGACTTTGCTTTTTAGAGCATTTTTAAGTCCACAGCAAAATTGAGAGGAAGTGATAGATTTTCTATATACCTCTTGCCCCACACATGTGTAGCCTTCCCCATTATCAACATCCTCCACCAGAATGGTATATTTGTTAACATTGACATATCATTATAACTCAAAGTCCAAAGTTTACATTAGGGCTCACTCTTGGTGTTGTATATTCTTTGGGTTTGGACTAATGCATAATAACATGTGTCTACAATTACAATATACAGAGTATAGCTTCAC
>PITA01007792.1:0-80153 GCA_004023965.1 Spilogale gracilis | reverse complement strand
GATTTTATTTATTTACTTGACAGAGAGAAACACAGCTAGAGAGGGAACACAAGCAGGGGGAGTGAGAGAGGGAGAAGTAGGCTTCCTGCCAAGTAGGGAGACCGATTCAGGGCTCTATCCCAGGACTCCAGGATCATGACTTGAGCTGAAGGCAGATTCTTAACAACTGAGCCATCAAGGTGCCCAATGACATTATAATTTTTTGTGGCCCTTATTATGGCATATAATAGTCATTATATAATGACTTATTACTATGTAAATATTTTCACCATTGCACAGTACACATTATTATATTGACATTTTCTATTTTTTTCAATTTTTTGTTGTTACTTCCATTATAGGTGAGGGTTGTAATAATCACTTGTTTACTTACTTACTTAGTTTCTATGTTTTCATCACTAATTTATCACCAAAAATGTTATCATTATAACCTCCTTTTTGCTGAGGAAAGTGAATGTTTATTTCAATAAAACTGAGATTCAACCTATTTTTATGAGGTCTGGGGCTAAGTTCCTGAGCCTCAGAGTACTGCATTTTGGTATTTGGGTTATCCATCTGTCTTTAGTCTTTTGTCCATGGAGATTTGCCACATTATCATTTCTCATTCTTCCCTGCATGACCTCCACAGGTTCAATGTCTCATTCATTCTGCTACTTGGTTCTGAGGGACTGCAAATCATTCTTCTGCTTTGATCCACACTGGGACCCGCAAAAAGGTTGTCCATGCTTCTCTTTTTTGGACATGTTTTGCAGCTATAACCTATACAGAGTTATTTCTTGGAGTGATCACATGGCTGTTCTCCTTTATCCTATTAAGATTGTAAACTTCAGTAATTAATATTTAAATTCTAAGACAATGGAAATGCTGTGTTTTTTTTAAGGTATTGCTGGAGTTGATTTGCTAATATTTTCTTTTTAAGATTTTATTTATTTATTTGACAGAGAGAAACACAGCGAGAGAGAGAACACAAGCAGGGGGAGTGAGAGGCAGAAGCAGGCTTCCTGCCGAGCAGGGAGCCTGATCTGGGGCTCGATCCTGGGTCTCCGGGATCATGACCTGAGCCGAAGGCAGTTGCTTAACCAACTGAGCCACCCAAGTGCCCAGATTTACTAATATTTTGCTAAGAATTTTTGCATCTGTATTCGTGAGGTACATTGGTCTGTAATTCTTTTATGCATAATATCTTTACTTGATTTGGCATTTTAAGGTTTGAGTATAAAGTCAGATGAAAAATGTATTCTCCTCTATTTCCTGAAGAGTGTGTTGAAGATTGTTAGGGGTTCTATCACATACGTTTGATTGAATTCACTAGTGAAATCATTTAGACTTTTAGTTTTCTTTGAGAAAATTCTAAGTAACAAACTTAATTTCTTTTACAATGTATGGGACTATTCATATTTTCTATTGCTCTCTATATTGATTTTGTTCATTTGCATCTTTCATATGATTTTTCCATTTGTGTATGTTGCAAAATCATTAGTATAAAATTGTTCATTACATTCCCTTATTTTTTTTAGTGTTTAAAAAGATTTCTTATTTATTCTTGATATTAGTAATATTCTTATATTGATAATTAACAGTTACATTACTTTTCAGAGAACATTGATTTATTCATTTTCTTTAATTGTCTGTTTTCTATTTTATTGGTAGCTGCTTCAATGATCTTGTTTTTTTTTTTTTTTTTTTTTTTTTTTTTTTTTTTTTTTTCTTTTTACTTATCCTGGGTTTAATTTGCTAGAGTTTTGTTCATTTTTACTTCTTAAGATGGAAATACATACAATTATTTTACACTTTCCTTCTTTATAACATAGTCATTTAAAATTATAACCTTTTGGGGCGCCTGGGTGGCTCAGCTGGTTAAGCAACTGCCTTCGGCTCAGGTCATGATCCCAGAGTCTGGGGATCAAGTCCTGCATCGGGCTCCCTGCTCAGCAGGAAGCCTGCTTCTCCCTCTCTCACTCCCCCTGCTTGTGTTCCCTCTTGCTCTGTTTCTCTCTGTCAAATAAATAAAATCTTAAAAAATAAAATAAAATAAAATAAAATTATAACCTTTTAAAAATACTGCTTTAGGGCACCTGGATGGCTCAGTGGGTTAAAGCCTCTGCCTTCAGCTCAGGTCATGATCTCAGGGTCCTGGGATTGAGGCCAGCATTGGGCTTTCTACTCAGCAGGGAGCCTGCTTACTCCTCTCTCTCTGCCTGCCTCTCTGCCTACTTGTCATCTCTCTCTGTCAAATAAATAAATAAAATCTTTAAATAAATAAATAAATAAAATAAAAATACTGCTTGAGCTGCATTTCATGCATTTTCTTAAATGCTTTCATTATCCTTTAGCTATCATTAATTCAAAATGTGTTCTAATTACTCATAAGATTTGGGGGGAGGGTTCTTCTGTAATCTGTTGCTTAAGTTAAGGCTATTTGGAGAGTTTTTAAATAATTTATTATTTCTAATTTCTAACTAATTACATTGTAGACAAAATTCATATTCTCCCAATCTTTGGCATGTATTGAGACATGTTTCTAATCTAGTATATGGTCTATCTTGGTGAATCCTCCATGTTGTTTGGAAATGTTCCCATAAATACCTATGTATACTCTATGAATATCAATTATGTAAAATTCATTGGTAGTGTTTTTCAAATCTTTTGTCTTTATGCCATTATCTTTGCTGCATCCTGTGCTTTAGAAACAAATAATACACATAAAAAAAGAGAATGGATCACAGAGGGTGTGAGAAAAAGGAAGCAAGAATCATTGGGCTACTTTAGGAGTCTATCATAACTGAAATCTAAATATTTTTCTTGTAAATATTTTATGTTTGGTTTTGTGTTTTTTATTAAGCCTGGAAATCCCTACCTCTACCTTTTAATTGAAATATTTGGTCCATTTACACTTAATGTAATTGTTATCATTGTGCCTACATATTCTTTTTAAATTTCATTTCCTCTTTCCTTTTTTGTACTTCCTTTCCTAGAACTTAGATGACACATAGTTTTTTTTGTATTCAATTTCATGGGTCATACTGACTTTTAGAGCTATCTCTTTATGTTATTTTGTGTTGCTCTATAATTACAATGTATATTTTTAACTTATGACAAACCACCTTCTAATAACATACTATTTATAGTTCAAATAATATATTCTGTATTATATAGTCATATTATGTATGATATATTATATGTTGTATTATATATTATATACTTCAAGTAATATGCTATTTTTCTATTATTTCATAACCATTATAAGAACTTTATAACAATTAACTACATTTTCCTTTCCTGTAATTTTTGCTTTTCTTGTCCTATATTTTAGTTCTATATAACCAAATTTTTTCATAAGTGCAATTCCTTTGTCACAGAGATTTCAAATGGCATATTTGATATGCAGCTTAGCATTCTGTGAGAATCAGTGTAACTTGAAGGATTTTTCTCAGATTTTTTGTTGTCCCCTCCTTTTTCTGCAGGCTGTCATATTACACTCAAGAATTATCTTCTTTAGCTCATGGAGCAATGTTTTATTTCCCCTGTCCCATTTCCAGGCTTTGAAAAACAAATTATGTTTGTTGTCCCTAAGAGAACATTGGTTTTGGACTCATGACTCCTTTGTAGCTGGAACTTCCAGGGATTTCAGTCTCTCAATCAGTCCTTATACATCCATTAGAAGTTCTGCTGGTTTCTACTTACCCCCACTGTGATGGCCTTCCCTGATCTTATTGCTGGATGTCTAAAGATGATTTCAGTTATTGACTTCTCTTTTCTGGAAAGAGTTGATTGCTTTCTCGAAATCAGTTCAATTAGCTTTCTTTGCATCCTAAACTAGCCGATAATTTAGCAAAATCTATCATTTTGTGGATTATCTAGATTTGCATTTTCGGATGTGAGCAATTGTCCCTTGGGACTTTCTATATCTTAACTGGAAAAGGAAGTCCAAAACTGACTTCTTAAGAAAAATAAATCCAGGACATTTTTTTTCTTGATCTACATTCATCCTTATTATAATTTCCCATGGACAAAACCAAGGAAGGAAAAAACATACTTACTTAATGTTTCAAAATATACTTCAAAACATACTTAATGTTTCAAAAGTATTGTTCTGGCCTAAGAATTAAGGATGAAGAAAAACACTCTCTTCTAATTAGCAAAATCTTTTTAGAGAATATAAACTTTAGAGTTATTTGTTTCAGTGGAGAAGAGAATTGCTGGACTTTTTATAAAGAAAACAAGTGGTGGCAAGTACAATATAGATTTTTGAGAGTGTTAAATTGATTCAAAGCACTGAAAATGTGACATGGGTTTTTTCAATTAATAAAGTCAATAAATATTTTTTCTATTAATAAAGTCATAAACCATGTCTAATAAGAATATGTATGCTTTTTGCTAAAAGTCTTAATAAAGTCTATGAGATATCAGTTTAATAATTACATTGACTCAGCTAAGAAACATTTACCTAAACATCTGGTTGTTAATACTTCACTAAATAACCAGAGAAAAAAATAACCATGTCCCCAAAT
This sequence comes from Spilogale gracilis, assembly GCA_004023965.1. NCBI lineage: Eukaryota > Metazoa > Chordata > Mammalia > Carnivora > Mephitidae > Spilogale > Spilogale gracilis. The sequence goes on along the minus strand of PITA01007792.1, from coordinate 75,642 downwards.
ATATATGATAACTCCTCCCATTTCAAGAAAAGGAAATTAATATTTCCTTTTGAGTTATGTTCATTTAAGTAGAATGACTTGATATTGTTTTTTTACACTTTATAATGGCTCCCATATGTGCTTCCTTGTTCTTTTTTTTTTTTTTTTTGTGGCTGGTAAACCATGGAAATCACTGCAGTTAAAAATAGTATTTATATAATATAGCAAAAATTATTCAGACCTCATTTTGTAATTATCAAAGACCACTGATGATTCAACATAGAAAAACTAAAATCTGAAAACTGCCTAGTTTTCCATAAGCTCATTTTGCTTGGTTTTTAAATTCTATTTTACTATGGTGGTCATTCAGAATAAAATCAGAATCTAATTGTTATACATTGAAGAAAATTTGATACTTTAAGCAAAATAAACTTTGGGACATCAATTCTTTTTTAGACTATTTTGGCATCCATTTTTTTCTTTTATTTTTTGAGAATATTAAAAGGACATCTAATTTCTCATGTGGTAAGATTAAATATATATTCATCACTCCATTTATTTATTTCAATATTTTATTTATTTATTTATTTGAGAGCGAGAAAGCATGAGCAGGGGGAGAGCCAGAGGGAGAAGGTAACTCTGCACTGAGCACTGAGCCTGATGCAAGGCTTGATCCCAGTACCCTGAGATCATGACCTAAGCTAATGGTAGCCATCTAACTCACTCAGCCACCCAGCCACACCTCAACACTCCCTTTCCAATGACTTCACTTTAAACAACAATTATCCTAAGATTAAGAATTAGTCGGAAACAATGCTTTTCAAAGGATACTTGTATTTTTCTATTAATGAAAGGAGAAAAGTCATTGTAAAAATAATTTAGGAAAAATCTCTATTTTCTCCTAATATCTGGAATTTCTTTCACACCAAAAAGTGGCTCTCAAAAATGCCTCAAGGGAAGTGTATCCAGTATTGTCATCATAATAGCATTGCAAAACATGAGATTCATGTTCCTGAGCAACCTCAATAAATCAGCTCTACTAATTCATTTCACTCTGTTCATATAAAAATTCATTGAGGAAATCAGACTTTCACCTCCGTGAGAATGTTTCATCTCTAAGTTTGTCATTTTGCCAAGCCTAAGAAAAAGAAACATTTAAAACAGTAATGGTATTTCTACTTCTTAAAAATCTCATATATTGTTTTTCTCTTCAGTTATAATCAGAATGAAACCTGCTTATATTCCACTTTACTTATAGCTTTATAGCTTCCTTTTTCTTGCCCACTCTGAATCATGGGTTTGAAAGAGAGCTGCATGGACACATTCTCTCTTTCAAAACTTCAGCTTCTCTGATATGCGTACCATCAGACAGTTCCATCTGCTATACCTCTAAAGAATTCATCTGAAATATTTGTGAAATCTTACAGTTTTTCTCTTCACTGATAGTCCTCTTATCACATTTAGGAACCACATCAATAGGCAGTAATCTCCTTTTCCCTGATAATTCTTTTCATTTAAAGACTATATTGTCTCATATTAATGTAGCTTCCATAGTTGTTTTTAGCTAATATATATATATATATATATATACATATACATATATATATGTTCAATCTTTCTTCTTACAAAATATGTATATTTTTATCTTAAGAGGGTGTCCTAAGAATGACATAGAGCCATATTTTTTCCAATAGGCAACTGACATTTGAACAACATACATTTGACCTGTACAGGTCCACTTACAAATTTTTTTTTTAAAGATTTTATTTATTTATTTGACAGAGAGAAACACAGCTAGAGAGGGAACACAAGCAGAGGGACTGAGAGAGGGAGAAGCAGGCTTCCCGCCGAGCAGGGAGCCCGATGCGGGACTCGATCCCTGGTCTCCAGGATCAGGACCTGAGCTGAAGGCAGTCGTTTAACCAACTGAGCCACCCAGGTGCCCTACAATTTTTTTATATAAATAGAGTATAATCCTATAAATATATTTCCTCTTCCTTATGACTTTTTTTAAAGATTTTATTTATTTATTTGACAGAGAGACACAGTGAGAAAGGGAACACAAGCAAGGGGAGTGGGAGAGGGAGAAACAGGCCTCCCACAGAGCAGGGAGACAGATGTGGGGCTCCATCCCAGGACCCTGGGATCATGACCTAAGCTGAAGGCAGATGCTTAATGACTGAGCCACCCAGGCGCCCCTACCTTTTTTTCCTTATGATTTTTAATAACATTTTCTTTTCCCTAGTTTACTTCATTATAAGCATACAGTATATAATACAAATAACATACAGGATATGAGTTCGTTGACTATTTATGTTATCAGTAAGGCATCTAGTAAATGGTGTGCTATTTGTACTTAACATTTTGGGGGACTCAAAAGTTTTACATGGATTTTCAACTGCACAAAGTGTTGGTGCCTTAACCCCTAAGAGGTTAATGGTCAACTGCATATCTGAATTTACCTGATGAGTTTGGTCCATTTACATTTATTATACTAATATATTTGGAATTATTCTACCCCCTTTTGTGCTTTCTCTGTTCTATTTTCCTATCAATCTCATTTCTTTCTTCTTGCTTTCCTTCAGATTAAACACTTCAGTACCCCTTTGTACTCTTTTAGACACTGTACTCAGCCTTGACATTTTAACAAGACACATTTAACTGACTAAAGCCTAATTTAATTAACATCTCTACCCTTTTTCTAAAAAAAATAAAAAGCACTTGAATTCCAGTCAGCACCTGTAGTTACTTTTTAACATTTTCAGTGTATCAAGTTTTAACTGCAGCGCCCCATGGATATTATTATTTTGGCTGTGTGTATATAGCAATTTTTGTTTATATTTATTTTACATTTGATTCTTTTATCACCATCCCCTCTAGGATTTCATATTTTCCTCTGGATTTGTTCTCTATATTCTTGAAGTAAATAGTTAGCATCTCCGCTTTTGTTCAATGTGAAAATGTCTTTGTTAACCTTGATTTGAATGATCCTTTAGCTGGCTATAAATGATAAAATCCATATTTTTCAATCTAAGCAGAAATAGGATTTTTAAATTATTTTTATTACCTAAATTTATTTATTTTTTAATTTACTTTGTCAATTGACTTTTTCACTGAGGATGTAGACCCTGAAACGTTTCATGTGGTAGTCTAAGTTTCAATCCCCACAATAACTTGTCTACTCCTCCCCAAATACAATCATTGAAACTAAAAGTTGAGGTGTAAGGTATCCATAGTATAGCCTGGCTTCATGTTATCATAACATTATGGATTCAGCTCACTTTTCCATTTTGGCTTCCGTGGATTGACTCTACATCTGTGAGCACAGTTTTGCATTTGAAAAAAAAAATGTTTGTTTTATCTCCTTCAGAATGTCTAGTAATTTCAATGGAATGGTTTTTCAAACAATAAATTGTATATTGCCTGATTCAATAACCTTTTCTTTTTTAAAAATATTTTATTTATTTATTTGACACAGAGAGAGATCCAAGTAGGCAGAGAGGCAGGCAGAGAGAGTGGAGGAAGCAGGCTCCCTGCTGAGCAGAGATCTCAGGTTCCTGGGCCTCAGTCCCTGAGATCAGGACTTGAACTGAAGGCAGAGGCTTTAACCCACTGAGCCACCAGGTACCCTCAATAACCTTTGCTAAGTTTATCTCTTTCTTATCTCTGTTATTGAGCTTGGGTTCCATAACCCATCATAATGACCACTCCTTGCACACACCCTCAAGTCTTTTGCTCCCTTTTCCTTCCATCACACTGGAGTGTCAAAACCGCAGACCTGGTTACACAAATCCCATCTGCTTCATAAGCATTATATTTAATACAATTGTGCTGACTGGAGTGTGCTTTAAATTTACAACAGCAAACCTTAAGTAATTCACCAGTGCTGCATAATCTTTCTACCTTTCTACAGCCAATTGTTTGTTTTATTCTCCAGGAAGACATAGTCATACTTTTTTTTTTTAATTTTTTTATTTTTTTGGTCATCAGCATAGAGCTAGTGACTCTACCTCTTCTTTCATTGAACAAAGAGATAGAGAAAAAAAAAAAACAAAACAAAAAAAACAAAGAATGACCTCATCCTTCCCAGCACCGTATCTTCTGATGTTCCTGCATCTTTTGCTATCTGCACTGTCTTCCCTTCCACCAGAGTGGCCAGGGACTGGAGTGTGCTCCTGTCTTGTAACAATCCTTTCCCTTAGGCATTGGATCCCATGTCTCTCACATACTCAAAACCTGCTCCTGCAATCATCTTTCTTCCACAGCATTAATAGTCCCTCTCCCTTTCCCAACAGCATATAAACAAGCTGTGATAGTTCTCTGCTTAATGTCACTATGGCAACTCCCCAGCATAGCATTGTGAAATGATGTACAGAGCCAGAGGGTATATTGAGACATGAACACGTCCCACAGTTCCTGGCCTCAGACATCTGTGAGTAGTAGAGAAGAAACAAGGTCTGAAAATCTTAAATAATGTTTGTTTTTTCTTTTTTTTTAAATTTTGAAATAATTGTAGACTTGCAGAAAAGAACAATCTTTCCAGCACATGGATCTGAGCCAATTGGATATCCACAAAACAAAAACAACTATTTTTAGAAAAGAACTTAGTTCCTTATTTATTGAGTTATCTTGGTACGTTCCTTGAAAATCAATTGATAATAAATATAAGATAAGTCTTGGACTTCTAGTTATGTTTCATTGATTTGTGTGCCTATACTACATTGTCTTAATTATTATGATTTTATGATGTTTTAAAATAGAGTAGTGTAAGTCCTCTAATTTTGTGGGGTTTTTTTCAAGTTTATTTTTGCTCTTTCAAGTTCTTTAGATTTCCAAACATATTAGAATCAGTCTGTCCATTTTGACAAAAACAAAAACTGCTTACATTTTGATAGGGTTTATGTTAAATTCATATAAAATCTGATAGAATTGACATCTTGATAATATTGAGAATTCCAATTCATAAATATATTTCTTTATCTATTTAGATCTTCTTTTTTTTTTAAGATTTTATTTATTTATTTGACAGAGATAAACATAGCCAGAGAGGGAACTCAAGCCAGGGGAGTGAGAGAGGGAGAAGCAGGCTTCCTGCCGAGTGGGTAGCTCAATGTGGGGCTTGATCGTGGGACTCTGGGATCATGACCTGAGCTAAAGGGAGTTACTTAACCAAGTGAGACACCCAGGCACCTCAGATCTCCTTTTTATCTCAGCAGTGTTTTGTAGCTTTGAGTATAAAACTGCTAAACTTCTTTTGCTATGTTCATCCCTAAGTTCTTATTGATGCTATTATAAATAGAATTATTTTCATAACTTTATTTTAAGGTTTAACATTTCTAGAACATAGAAATAAAATAATTTTTGTATGTTGACCATGCATTCCGAAACCTTGTTAAATCTATTTCTTTTTTCTAGTAGTTTTTCTGTTAATGCCTCAAGAGTTTCACCAATAGGATCAAGTCAACTCCAAATAAAGTTTTCTTTTTTCTCTCTTTCCAACCTGTATGTCTTTAATTTCTTTTTTCTTTTTCCTTTCTTTTAATCTTCTTCTTCTCTCCCTATTTTTTTTTTTAATTGCACTTCTTGTGTTTGAATCCTGGCTTCACTGCCACTAAGAAAGCCTGGGAAAGTTACTTTATCTTTACTTCTCCATCTGTAATATGGGGATAGTTATTATTAGTATCCACCTTAATGTATTGTTTTGCAGATCAAATGGTTAAAGACACAAATAGCATAGTATGTAGGGTATGCTGTTCTTTCTCAACAGATATTAGTCGCTATTATTTACCTGTAAACAACTTTTAGTTGTGTCTATAGTCAGTAAGAATTACCTTTCTGAGTTCTGTTAATTATCTTTGGCCTCAGCTCTACAATCTTCATGACAGCCACTCTCACCACTTCTCTGAGATTAGACTTCAGGCTTCATTCAGCCCACAGTAAATATATTTGAGACCAGTTTTTTTCAGCTATGCCTCTTATATCCATCATATCAGAAAAAGTCAACAGAAAGTGACAGTCAAATCTAATTTCTCAAGAATATTTCTAGTGCATAACGGTTCAAAAAAACCATTTTATTTATTTTTTAATTTTTTTAAAAGATTTTATTTATTTGACAGAGAGAAACACAGCCAGAAAGGGAACACAAGCAAGGGGAGCGAGAGAGGGAGAAGCAGGCTTGCTGCCGAGCAGGGAGCCAGATGTGGGACTCGATACCAGGTCTCCAGGATCATGACCTGAGCCGAAGGCAGTCACTTAACCAACTGAGCCACCCAGGCACCTCCAAAAAAACCTTTTAAATGAATAAAGTCTATGAATAAATTTTGCGAGGTAAAAACTTTGTTTGCCTAGAACATTAAACAAATTTTGCTTCTTAGTCATAGCAATAAAAGTAACACATAAAAAAATACAAACAAACCCATTGCATAGAATATAGAAAATAACATTCATTAAATACATCATGGTATCATGTCAATTGAAGTTTGCATATGTTTACTTGGGAAGACTTAATTTTAATTAGGAAGGAAAAAATCTAAGGCTAAACCCAAAATTTGGCTCAATTTTTTTATTTTTAGTTAATTCCTTAGATAAATAGAGTTGTATAAATGTATAAAAGTATAAATGCTATCTATATCTATATCTATATCTATCTATATCTATGTCTATATATGTATATTGTATGTCATGCTGTTTTTAAGCAATACAAGAAGACAGCATGCATTTGAACTTTGAAAAACCATTAAAAATGTTCATTTTATGCCCCTAACAATGTTATAGTTAGTTTCAATCAACTGTGCATATACAGTTTGTTTCCTAAGATAAATGATACTTTGGGGCATCTGGGTGGCTCAGTCATTAAGTGTCTGCCTTCGGCTCAGGTCATGAATCAGGATCCTGGGATAGAGCCCCACATCGGGCTTCCTGCTCAGTGGGAGGCCTGCTTCTCCCTCTCCCACTCCCTCTGCTTGTATTCCCTCTCTCTCGCTCTGTCTGTCAAATAAATCAAATCCTTAAAAAAAATTTAAATGTTACCTAATGTCTACTGAGTGAAAGTATCATTTATAAGCTTATAAGACAGGGTTTGGCTCATTTCTATTTTGAAGAAAACTAACTTATCTGAAAGAAAACATCAATTTTGTAACTTTGCACACCATGACAGAAGGAAACACCACATACTACAGCCCACGGCAAAGGTTGACAAAGTTCATTAGCATATGAAAAATAAATTTCCTAGGCAAAAATATATAATATATATATTTAAAGGAATATATTTTCTTGGTAGAATTTCTTGAAACAACATAATGGTGGATCATATTGTATTAAATGGTCATCTACTCTACTGTATCATGTGACTAATCTATGGCTTGAAATACTTTACAAAATTAGTAACCAAATCTGGGTTCCTGCTATGACTTGCTGAACATAAATTCAAACCTAACTGCTGAAATGGACTAATAGGAACTAATAATCATGTGATAAAGTGAGCTCAGCTAAAGTAAACAAATATGCATAGTTACCAAACATAGTCACTAAAGCAAAGTAGCTTATGTTTTTCCCACTCTTCCTGTTTCCATAAAGAGGGGAAATTTTCCAATCTCTTTCTTGGAGGGAAAAGCGTGTGAAAGGAATCTATTCAGCTTGTCCCTGCTTTCTTGTTCATTTTTTTCCCCAAGAGAGGAAGAATGATTTATCTCTTTGATAAGTTTGGAAGAAAGACCTGAGCATGATCAGCTACACTCAATCCGCAGTCCCCTCATGTGTGTGATCTGCCTGCTTGCAGATGTGACTAACCCCCTTTAGGGGTGTTGCATACACAAACTGTATTACAGCACGAAACTGCCAACAGTATCTGGAAGCCTTCTGTAGACAGCATCTAGGGACAATAAGCAACAAATATTTGACTCCTTGTGGCTGATCTTGGTCTGACCTGATAGGTGCATCATCGACATAGGCACAGCTTCTAAATTAAAATCATTAACAAAGATAATGATAATCCTAGTGGAACCCGTGTCCTCCAAGTCTATTAATTTCTGCTTCATTGTGTGTTTGGTCTGTTGTCTTGAATATATTCAAATTGTGTCTAACTTCTGATGTTGCTTGCATAAAAATGAGTGAAACCAAGCAAGCTTCTAGTGTTCTGTGTGCATAGATTATAAGAACCCAGAGAAAATCCTACATGGCATAAATCCATAATGCATAACTGTTCTAGCAATACATTGAAATGTATACATAAATATACTTGAAAGATGCCAGGTACTATATAAATTAAGACATTATTATTATTGTGATTCTTTGTTTATAAAATTATTTGAATCATTTTTCATTCAAAATATCTGCCTAAATATTGTTGCTTTGAGCTTACACTTCCAGAGGATTTTATACACTGGCCCAAATCACCAGCCTAACATGCGTGAGGTGGCCACGATTGTGTCGCCTGGACTCCCGGCCAGGTTGAATAGAATCGGTTCCTTCACTTGGAGTCTGCTTCCAGCGCCCTAATTTTCTGGCTCAACTCAAGTTCAAAGATGTGTCAGACAACAGTATCTGGCAACTCTTGGGCAGGAAAAGGCCCCAGATTGAACCAAATTGGGAAATCTCACGGGTTTCTATGCCAGGACTTGCTGGAAAAGGAACTACATTTAAAGAAGAAGAGAAAATCAAGTATCGCATGGTTTCACTTACTTGCGGTGCATGAGGGGTAACCTGGAGGACAGTGGGAAAAGGAAAGTAAATGGGAACTAGGGTAATCCAGGGAGAGAAACGAAACAACAGAGACTTTGGACACAGAAACAAACTGAGAGACTTGGAGGGAGGGATGTAGAGGGATGGGAGAGCCTGGTGGTGGGTACTGGGGACACCTAAAGCGTGGAGCACTGGGTGTGGGGAATGGGGAATGAATCTTAGAACACTGGGAAAAAAAATTTAAGTAACAATAAAAAAAAATAAAAGAAGTAGAAATGCATCCTTCACTCCCAGAGACCAATTTGGACCTTTCTTCCACCCCTGCCAAACACACACACACACACACACACACACACACACACACACACACTACCATTCATGTGTTGCTTAATAATTAATTTTCTCTCTGGATCATGAGCAACCTAACAAGAATAATTCAAGAAGGAAAAAGGACTGAGCACCAGCACTTGTATTTACACTATTCTAGCAATATGCTAAGCAATATCTTTTTTTCTAATAAACAGAATACACGAAACAGTTAAGAGAGCCTGAGCTAAGATGTATTTAAACTGCCAGTTTACCAAAGCTACAACCTTTTAAGTTTCGTTTACATAATTTCTAGACTGTATGTTTCCTCATATACATCTCTCGATGTCTTTGGATTGAAACACTATCTGGCTACGTCCTACTGAGCAGTGCCATGTGGGATATAACCTACTGAACCCTCCTCTGGAACAGACAGAAGACAGAGAGTCATGCAGGATGTGACGCTGAACCAATTAGTGATGGCCAGATATTGAGAAACATGCCAGGGAAGCAAGCTCCAGTCCTCATCCAGCTGTTGGGGGGTGAAAGACATCCTTGCTTTTATTTATAACCTTATTAATGTGGTTTGTTTATTGGATGCAGAGCCTATATGTTCACATTTCTATCTAGGAAGCAAATTGTGACAAAGGACACTATAGGCTTGAGGAATCCAATCTGTACTGAAAAATTGTCCTATACAGTTGGTCTGGTACAAAATAATGTACCGTGTTAAAATATTCCATGCTGTCTCCGGTATATAGTAAATGAGATGTCTGAGACCTGGTCCCAAACTTTAGTTGGCTCATCTGCGTCTGAAACAGAGGTGGTGACTTAAGGAGGCTGCTGGTTAGTAGGGTGAAAGAAAATGGCATCACCGCCTGGAACACTGGTCATCAGACACAACACAACGAACTTCTAGTTCCCTAAAATCATGTATCACTGATTATGCTCATGACTGTTAGGAGTGCTTTTGTGCTTGTCAAGATTCTACACATCCACACAATATATACACATGCCACTTATAGGGCTTTTATCTAAATTTGTGTGGCTTTCTGTTACAACTCTCTCTCTCCTGCAATGATGAATTTTAATATGCCAACTCTTCATTGAGGACCCTGTTAACTTCTTTACTTTTATCATGTGGCTTATCTGACAGAGGTCTTCCAAAAGGTAAAACATCATTTTACATGCATGTAGCTCCATGAGAGCAGGGATCTTTGTTTCGTTCACTGATGTAATCCCAAACACATGACATATTGTAGGTGTCCAATAAATACTTGTTGGTTTGTGTTGAATCATTCAGTACATGCATTATCTAGTCTCATGATTTCACTTTTTTTCAATACTCTAAGGTTTTATGCTGCAGAGTTTCCATGTATCCTTCTTCACCTGGCTCATTCCCTGCTTCTCCCTGTTGCATACCTAACACATTACCACACGGTGGAGGCCCATCCAAATTCCCGTTCACTGATACACCTTTGATCTATTGACAATAGATGGATGGCTCTAACAGTAACTATAGTTAAAGAGACCAACCATTATGCTATTTCTATAATATTTTTTAATGACAAAGCAGTTCTTAAAACAATATAAATGGACTTTCATAACTGGGAGAATGTTAGTAGTCATCTAGTTCAAAACTTTTTACAGATGAAGAAATTAGGTGGAAGTAATTTTAAACCATTTCTGAGGGTTATATCACTACTAGCAGTCATTCCATAAATAATTGCTGCTTAATGACTCTAGAGATAGAGGAACAGCTCATCTTTTTTATGTATCTACAAATTTCAAGACATTTATGAAAATCTATCCTAAATCGATGCAGGATCTCTTTAAAGTTTAGTCTAGGAATGCCAAGAAATAAAAGATTTATATTATCTGCCTGTTATGTGTTGTAAGAATTAAAAGTTGAGTTCAGAAAAATTCAGCAAAAACCTCTCAGCTCCTGACACTCTGGCTCTGGCTTCCAAGGGCTTCAGGTTATTTCCTCTTCCACCAGGGAGACAAGTAGTTATGAAATATCTGCAATTAAGTGTAACATGAGGATAAAAATGGACTCAAATTTTCAAAATTGTACCTTAATTTTTTAGCTTGGTAAGAATTTGCTTCAATCAAATAGCACCACATTTAGCTAGCAGCAGGAACAGGAAAATGATGTTGAGGGCAATTAAATACATATTTAAAAATGCTTCCTATGCACTAAATTTTATGTCAGGTTCTGAAACAATATAAAGAAGAACAAGTTAAACTTCCTCTTTCAGGAAGCTTAGAATTTATTAGCACAGTTAAAGAACACCTATAATACCAAACAGAAAATTAAGAGGTATACCTTGAGTGGCTCTAATTTTATGGTGAACTAAGAATGTTTGTGCATGTGATAGGTCTGGGCAGAACAGAAGCTGAGAGAGAGAGGTGAGTGGGGAAGCCTCCTTCATTACGAGGGCAAGCCGCAGAGCTTACTCAAATCATTTCTGTTCACATTGAGTCGGCAAGAACTTAGATGGCCACTCTTAGCTACAAGGGATCCTGAAAAGCGCCATCTCTAGCTGGCAGCCCATGTGTGTGACTAAAACTCAAGGAGTTTTTGGGGCGCCTGGGTGGCTCAGAGGGTTAGGCTTTTGCCTTTGGCTCGGGTCATGATCTCAGGGTCCTGGGATCAGAGTCCCACATTGGGCTCTCTGCTCAACGGGGAATCTGTCTTCCCCTCTTTCTCTGCCTGCCTCTCTACCTATTTGTGATCTCTCTCTGTCAAATAAATAAATAAAAACTTAAAAAAAAAAAAAAACCTCAAGGAGTTTTAAGTTGCATTTTAACTAATTTTTTTCAGCATCTGTTGAGATTATCATATACATTTTTTGAATGTGTTCTTGCAGTGAGTTATATTCATAGATATCTTAGCTGGAGAAATTTTGCATACCTGAAATAAACCCGATGTGATAAGAACATAATCTTTTATTTAAATTTCTGGATTTGGTTTGCTAATTATTTTAGCATTTTGCGTTTATGCTGATGTTTCTGATCAGTTAGATGTATACTTTTTTTACGTTGACTGCAGTAGACTTTTATTTTTAACTTCTCTTTCATTTTAATATTCTCCAAATTGTTCAAATTCCCCTATGATCTTCCACTTAGAAAATCTGCACCTATTAGAGGGAGAACGTGCTTCTCTAAATTCGATCTGGTTGACAGGTATGGGCACATGATGTGGAAAGGGATATCACCAGAGTTCAGGGGCCTCCACAGGACACACCATAGAATCTAAGAAAAAAAAAATTAAAGGTCACATTCCACAAAGGAATAGAAGGGAAATGGATGAAATTGCCTGTTTGAGACACTTGAGTTCCCAGGGCTGGCAAATCCCCCAGAACAACTGCCCGATTACTGGCCTTTGAGAAATGCCTTCACCTGTCTTCAGCCATGCATTAAAGAGGTACTGGTTTTTATTCAAAACATTACTCAAAAGTACTATACATTGTTTTCATATGTGCCATACCAGGAAGGGGATTACTGTATATCTATTCCACTCTACTGCCCAGAGAAAGAAATTTGTTGTTCACTTTTTCAGGGCAAACCAGACATTACTACCAAATCCATATACCTGAGCATCCTCACACAGTCTCATTTGTCATGGTAGACGGCTCACTGATACCTTAATGTTCTCTTCTCTTAACCTGCATGACATCACCCCCTATGGCACTTCTTCTACCTCAATTACTACTCTTCCTTGATATCTTTTGCTGTCTCCTCTTTCTCATTGCATTTCTAAATTTTGGAATGTCCCATTGTTGGTTCCTGAGATTCTTCTCCATCTACATTCTTTCCTGAGGAGACCTTATCCATTGTAATGTTAAATACCACAGAAATTTAAACTTCCTGAGGTCTGGGCACCTGAGTGGCTCAGGTGGTTGGATACCTGCCTTCGGCTCAGGTCATGTCCTACACCAGGCTCCTGGCTCCACGGGCAGTCTGCTTTTCCCCTCTTGTGCTCTTTCTCACTCTCTTTCCCTCTCTCAAATACATAAATAAAATCTTTAAAAAAACAACAATAAAAAGAAACCTCCTGAGCTCCCAAGTCTCTTTTAAGTTGCCCATGTAAACCAGACCTTTGGGTCCCAATTAAATGTCTCTTCAAAATGCATTCTCTCCCAAAGCTGTCCTTCCTAATAAATTACTCCACCAAGTACTCCACTGCTGAAGGAAAATATAGATGAATAATTCTTCTTTCCTTTATTTTCCTTGTCTCTCATCTATAATTCATCAGCATTTCCTGTTACTTCTGCTGCTGAAACATACCTGAAAATGTCCATTTATCTCCACTTGTTCTGCCCACACCTATCTGGACCTACTGAAAGTACTACTGAAATGTCCTTTTGTACACTCTCTCAGCTTCGTTTCTTTTCCCCATATCTGTTTCTGACAGCTTAGCCAGAATGAACTTTTGAAAAGTTGATTCCCGTTAAATCAATCACTGTGCTTAAAAATCTCTCCAAGATTTTTGTTAGCACCTGTCAAAAAATCCAGCATGGCGGCAGAGTCAAGGGGGCTCTTCTTCTCCCGCCATCTTCTCCCGCCTCCTGTTATGCCTTACCTCCCTTCCACATTCCAGCTATATACGAATCCTCTTTGTTCCTTAGTTCCAGTCGGGCTTTTTCCTGCTGTGGGCTTTTGCAATTGCTATTTTCTCCTTCCCTCCCTCCTGTTCCATGAATGACTGACCCCTTTTCACTATTCAAGCATCAACCAAATGCTAAATCCTCGAAGAGTTTAATCCTAGCCATTTTAGCTAAGTAGATCTCTGCAGTTCAACTCTGTCAGGTCTCCCTGTTCATTTATTCAAAGCACTTATAAAATCTCTATCTTATTATCTTACTTATATGCATGCTTATTGATTTCATCCACCTAAAGGAATATAAGCCTCCTGAGATCAAACTGTCACTATCTCATCATCACTCATGTATCCCAATGCCTAGAACCATGTCTAGGTTCTTGTATTCAATACTAATCAAGTACAAGAATGGATGAATACATTGCAAGGTGGTATTAAATGATAATGAATTGTTGGAACTAATGGTTTCATACAGGTCACATTTGTGGTTGCCGGCATGATGCATACTTTTCTGATATCTTCTGAGTCTGTAGGTAAATCCATTTATTTAGACAGGTGGTTTACAGCATGACAATGGGTTACAAACTTTAACAGTAAAGACTAAGAAATAACTTAAAAACCTAAAAGTTAGTGATTGCTTAAATAACTTATAGAACATCCATATTATATAATATTCCACAGCCTTTAAAAACATTGCTATAACTCCATGGTTTTGAATGAAAAAATGGCCATCATATACTATTACATGAAAATGTAAGACTGCAAAAAGATTTATAATATGATCATATTTTTAGTAAACATACACACAGAAGAAATCTGGAGAAGTACATGCAAATATACTAGCAATAGTTATATCTTGGTATGGGGACTATAAATAACTTTTTATCTACCTTCCTGATGCCATAAAAGTTCTCAAACTAAATATATCCTGGACAGGTATTGTTCTGTACTTAGAAAAGTAGCCTAATTTTAATTTGAAGACTAAGACTAAAACAATTTTTTTAAAGATATCTATTTATTCACTTGACAGAGAGAAACACAGCCTGGGAGGGACTGCAAGCAGGGGGAGTGTGAGAGGAAGAAGCAGGCTTCCCACTGAGCAGGGAGCCCGAGGCAGGGCTCGATCCCGAGACTCTGGGACCGTGAGCTGAGCCAAAGGCAGATGCTTAACAACTGAGCCACCCAGGCACCCCTAAAACTAATTTTATTTTGAAAGAAAAAGAAAGATCTTGTGGTGACTGAACACTAATTTCTATCATTTACTTTCTTTTTTAAAGATTTATTTGTATTAGAGAGACAAAGAAAACATGAGCAGGAGGGGCAGAGGGTGAGAGAATCTCAAGCAGACTTCATGCTGTGCACAGAGACCCACACTGGGCTCTATCCCATGGCTCTGAGATCATGACCTGAGCCAAAACCAAGAGTCAGCTGCTTGACCAATGGTCCTGCCCAGGCAACCCAATTTCTATCATTTTCAAAAACATTTTTCTCAGTTTGAGTCTTTGGCAAACAAACAAAAACCCTGTAATATAATATAGAAGGAAAAGAAAATGAAAGAACTTCACAAAGAATATAAAAATGCCTAAGATTTTCAGGTTTTGTTTTATTTTTTTCACACACCCTAGTGTTTCTGTGACCTTTAAGTTAATAAATTTTGGGCAAGAAAATATAACTTTCACTTGTTTTCTTCCATTAAATTTGAATGACTACAGAGCAGGGCTTGTGTTTGCAGTAGTTATGAAATGTATATTCTTGGCAGCCGAGACCAAAAATCCAAGAGGAAAAAAAGGGTGTGAGGGGTAGGGGTGAAAGCAGAAACACCTCTAAGGCGGTGTCACCTCTTACTTTCCTTTCTTTTAGGCTGCCAAAAGTCAGGACTCAGGAGGGACAACAGGATGTCAAAGAAAGCTGGTCTTCTCCATTCATTCCATAAGGGCCAGTGAGAATTCTGCTTAGGCGTGATGCCAGGAGTGGTGCAACTTTAATTCTTCATATCCTTTCCTTCTATATTCACACCTTCACCCACATATTTAGATAACCAGGAAGTTATTTCAGCAAAAATAGCCTTACAGCCACTCCAAATGAAGTGGGGAGAAAAAAAAAAAAAACAGCAAAAGTTGATTCTGTTTTACCTCCATTTTTGTAATATCGTGAGTTGAAAATTTTTTAGTGTAAGGAACATTGCATTCTCAAGGATTTTAAGAATTAAAATTAATACCTCAGCAACATAATTCAGGTTCCATAGGTGAATTTCAAATTGATTTGGGAAATATTGCCATCACCCTGCAGTCAAGTGATGGTGAATATTAAGTAAGACTCAGTCTAAGTTTATGTAGTCCAAATGTTACTATTTTCTATAGAAATGACTCTCACTCCTTCTGACTTTTATAGTTAGCTATCTTTCTTCTAAATCAAAGTCGTGTGTACTAGAGTAGCAAATTTATCATGCCAAGATTGTCATTCCTACTTTCAATGGAAAATTCAAAAATAAACTGTGCTTCACATCTTTTTTCCAGTCTTTCACCAGGTTCTTGAATTTTCCTAATTGGCTACCCTCCAAACTTAAATCACCTCAACAGAGAAACCAGTTCAACTTGGGAAATAGCAGGAGGTATATCCCAACAAATGATCCTAACTCCTTGATGGAAAGTGATGTCCATTTATGAGCAACTGTTCTATCTTACTCTGGAGCTACAACTAGACAAAATAGAGGAACACTGTCACTTTCTGATTCACATGCAGAAGACTTAATTATTGCACAACTGGGAACATGTTTCAAGTCATAAAAATGTTGGTAAATTCATACAAGGATATTTGCAAGCCAATTTAGAAGGTCTACAGTAAGTTTAGCAAATTTAATGAAACTCTTAACACCACAGGCTAGTAAAGGCAGGACTCCTGGCAGCATTTTGTGACAGGCACAAATCGCTTTTGTGTTTGGGAATAATTACACTGAACGTGATTTTGTAAATTAAATAGTAATAATGGAAAGAGTTGAGTGATACCGAGCCTGCATGTCTCCCAGACTTTGAGTTTTTCCTCATCTTCAAAGTAGGGGGCCATGACCCCCACATTGATATTTGTTTTTCCCTTGGACTCCAGAAATAATGATTTTGGTTAGAAAATTAAAAGAAACTGTAGATGCTGGATCAACACTATAGCAGCAATCACCCTTCCTTTTTAGTCTGCCCCTGACAACCATCCTTCTCTATATTCCAAAGGAAAATTCTTCATCCTGTCCGTCAAGTATATAACTACTTTTCTGGGTTACTCATGGAGCAAAGCCCTTGTTTAGTGCCATGACTAGTGATTGGTATTTCAGTCCCTCTTCTACAGTGTCCTACCTTCATTTGCCTGTACCACACTTGGTACTGACTAGAAGCACTGCCATATTGCTACTACCCAGAGACCTGCCTCAGCCATCCCTAATACTTGCTTAACTCCTGCCTACCCAAGATTCGTGTTTTGGTTATTCTTCTAAACCTGGTACATGTCAGAATGAGAGCAGTAATTTGGTATTGACCCTTGACGATGATTGGTTTCATGCCCATTATGGTTACTGGATTCATTCTCTGAATGCAGTGTTCCACTTTCTAAGAAGACTTTTCTCCAGCTATCAAGTAGTTGACAGTTTCCTGTGGCAAGGATTGGCCAGGCACATAGTAACAAATTCTAGGTCTTGGAGTTTGACTTGTCAGTTAAAAGACAAAAGACCTGTCAAGTGATACTTCAGCTTAATTTCTGAAGATTAGCAGGAATGGAGCCATTTTGGAAAACAAATTTTTAATACTCCTGGGGTATCCATGAGGAGGATCCTGAGAGCAGGAATAGCTGCTCAAAAAAGAAGAGAAGCAAACCATTACTTGGTATTATGGGCCTCCTTTTATCATAACTCTTGCTTGTTGGCAGTTCTAAAAACAACTCATAAAAACAAAGGATGGAGAATAGTAGGAAAGGGAAATTGTAAAACCATATAAAGTTTACATTTTTAAGTGATTAAATAAAAACAAGGAATAAAAGAAAGAATAAAATTCAGTTTAACAAGATCATTAAAATAATTAAGTATCAAAGAGTGAGAGTTTAAATACTAAGTACAAAATAATGACATTTACAATAAAGAAAATAAACGATTAGATTCAGTAGAACACAAATTTAAAGACATTAACATTAACATGGCTATTATGAAGAAGACAAGTGATAATAGGTACTGATGAGGATGTGATAAAGACATACTGTCAGCAATTTCAATCGGTCCAACTACTACAGAAAACAACACAGTTTCTGCAAAAACTTAAATAAATCTACCATATGATCCAACAATTTTACTTCTGAATATGTACTCAAGGGAAATGAAAACAGAATTTCAACAAGATATATGTAGATCTATGTGAATTGCAGCATTATTCTTAATAAGCAAGACATAGGAACAACCTAAAATGCCCATCGATGGATGAATGGATACAGAAGAAGTAATATATTAATAATAATTAGTATATATTAAATATAATGGAATATTGATAGTGGAATATACATAGAGGAATGTAATTCAACCATGAGAAAAGAGGACATTGTGCCATTTGTGCCAACATGGATGAAATTTAAGCACAAAATGTTAAGGGAGGTAAGTCAGACAGAGAAAGGCAAGTACTGTACGATGTCACTTACATGTGGAATCTAAAAAGGTCAAACTCATGTAAATATAGAGTAAAATGGGGATTACCAAAGGCTGGGGAAAGGAGGAATAAGATAAATGTTGTTTAGGAGTACAAACGTACAGTGAGTGGCAAATAAGCCATAGAGATCCAATACACAGCATATGAACAGAGATAATGTACTATAATCAACAAGCTTGCTGAAAGACTAGAGCTTAATTATTCCAAATACCAGAAAGAAAGTATAATTGTTAATGTGATAGAGGTGCTAAAAATCCTTACAATAGCAATCATATTACAATATGTAAATACATCTAATTTATCTGTTGTACCCTTTAAATTTGTACAATATTATATATTTGATACATTGACTAAAAAAAATCAAATTTATACTTATTGATTTAATTTTCTGTGTCTCCTTTTAAAACATTAAATTGTGTAGAGAGAAAGTGGCCATGTTGAAATTAATGAGCAATGGTATGAATCTATTTTATAGCAAATTAAGTTTTTCAAAGATAATCCTGAATATTCCAAAATTCTTAACTGTTGATACTATAAGCTAACTTTCACTAAAATATGACTCAATTCATACTAAAACTTATTTAACTTTGTATTAATTATTTTGATTGCTCACCATTTTCAACATTATAAAAAATACCACAATTAACATCTTTGGTAGTTTTCTGATCATATCCTTAGAATTTCTTGTTTTTATGCTTGGGTACTATCTTCCCTCAGAGCTATCTATTATTCTAGGAATATTATTTGTTTTGATTCTTTCATGCATTTAATAAATATTTATTTAGCACTTACTAGGCGACGTGTAACTTATTGGGACATAGCAAGGGACAAGACAGACAGACATAAATTGCATTGCTCGGGAAGCCTATTTCTAGTGAGAGAAGGGTCCATAAGCGAGTACATCATACATCTTCCCCCCACACACACAGGAGTGCTCAAATTAATTTGTTACCTTTGACCATGATGTGTGTTCGTGGAAAAAAGCATAATTCTGGAAAAAAGTAATTGAAATGGATAACAGGGTAGACAGGAAAGGCCTCCCTGAAGGATGAACATGAAATGACCATGTGTATTTGTGGAGGAATAACACTCCACATGAGTGAGTAGAGACAGCAAACACAATGACCTTGAGACTGGAGTATACCTTGAGTGTTCAGAAACAGAGAATAGTACCTCTGATGGTATGTTGACTGGATGTTTTAGTTGGAATTGAGATAAGCATCTAGGTGCACAGAGGTCATCTGGGAGTAAAGGGTTACAGGTAGGGAGACAGGAAATGAGGTCACTAGGGGTGTGTTTTCAGGTCAACTGATAGTGTGGATAAAGATGCTTAATCCCAACTCAGGGCCCTGGGAGAGGCAGTCAAACTGAAGCTAGGGACCCTAGATTCCACTTCGGTTTAGATTTTGATCAGGTGGTTCTTTATTATTCACAAGCTCTGTCATGCTTTAAAAAGAGTTGTTTTTTTTGTTTGTTTGTTTGCTTGTTTGTTAGATTTTATTTATTTATTTGACAGAGAGAAACACAGCTAGAGAGGGAACACAAGCAGAGGGAGTGAGAGAGGGAGACACAGGCTTCCCACTGAACAGGAAGCCCGAAGGGGGCTCGATCCTAGGACCCTGGGATCATGATGACCTGAGCCAAAGGCAGATGCCCAACGACTGAGCCACCCAGGTGCCCCAAGAGGAGTTTAAAAAAAAAATTATTCAACATTTCTCAATGTTTTACTTTGTTTTCTGCAGGAAAACAACCTGTGAAACTTCCAGACCCATCTTCTCTTTAAATGTATTATTGACCTTTAAGTAATTGATAAAGCATCCCATACTCTTTTACTTCATGAGAAATAAATATTTTTGGAGATGCTTGCAGTCTATGAGCTGAGTATTTCCTCTATTACAAGAGTCTCCCTGCCCTTACTTCAATATTCCTTTTGAAAAAAGTCTCTCCTTACCTCAGAAAATAATTAATCAAAAAGTTTCAGATCTACCCTTAATAATGGCAAACCTAGGCCAGAACAAAATTGCACAAAATTGTTATTTCTGTCAATCACTCCTAGAGAAAATTCTAGAGATCTTATGTATGGCTCCAGGCAACCTATTTACAAATGGAACTCTTATGCAAGGCAACAAGAGCCTGGAAAGGAGAGCCGTCAAGAGCTCATAATTTGAAACAGAGTATAGATTCAAACCCTCATTCTATGGCTTCTCTTTGCTTAAACTTGGGAAAGTTACTTTACCTCTCTAAATCTCAGTTTCCTCCTCTGTAAAATAAGACTGTGAGAAATAAGTAAGGCATGTAGACGATTAAACATCATTTCTAATGCATAGTAAGTACTCAAGCAATATTAGTCACTGTATGAGGTTTCTATTGCTGTTAAATTACCACAAATTTAGTGGCTTAAAAACACACACATTTATTTAGTTCTGTATTTAGAAGTCCGGCACAGGTCTCACAGGGCTGTATCCCAGGTGTTGGCAAGGATGTGTCCCTTCCTCCTGGCTGTAAGGGAAAATCTATTTTCCTTTTCTAGTTTCTAGGGGCTGACTGCATGCCTCCATCAGTGGCCTCCTTCCACCATCTTCAAAGCCAGCAATTGCAGTTGGGTCCCTCTCACACAGCCATGCCATCTCTTTGGTTCTCTTCAGCCAAAAAATACTCTCCACATTTAGGGGCTCCTGTGATTATATTGGGCCTCTAATTCTAATCCAGGTTAAACTCCTCATTTGAAGGTCCTAACCTTCGTGTTCTTATTGCCATATAAGGTAACATATTCACAGGTCTCTAGGATCAAAATAATTGACATTTCTGTGAGGCCATTATTCTGTCTACTGCAACCAAAATTATTATTTTTTATTTAGCACAATGTCTGCAAATTTTAACCAAACATAACTCATCATTATGCTGAATTCCAGCATTGACCTGTCTTCTAAAGCACTAGCTCCAGAAAGAAAAAAAAAAAAAGAAAGAAAATCGAAAATAAGACCATGATCTTTGACAAGAAAGGAGAACTAAAAAATGAACTTATAAGGGTAGGGAGTGTCAGTTAAATTTTCTTAATTTCCATTACCTCTTTATTCTGGAGCAATCAAAGTCCTTGGGGGATGCTGTCATAGTTCTTTCCTTCTCATTTCTTTATTCAATCTTACACCTCATTTTTTTTTTTACTTGTGGTCTCAATATTTTTATTGAGGTGTAATTAACATATAACATTATATGAGTTTTATGGTATACAATATAATATTCAATATTTGTATACTTTGAGAAATGATCACCAATAGTCAATTGGTATTGAAAGAATATTTTGCAACAATTACTGAATTTGATTTCCATTATTAAATGCATGTCAGCAGGCTAATCACAAATAAGATATACGTCTGAGTCAAATCATAATGTGCTAATTTGTTTGGTCTTCAGTTGACTGACTTTATTTCTTTAAGTTCCTATTTTACTAACATTTATAATTTGGTTGTATACTGATTCATTTCATGTATTTTCAGTGAAGTTTTAGTGATATATGAAGAATTAATTAATACTGAAGGTTTTTAGTGAGACACAGTGCTGAACAGGAGCTGAATGACCTGAAACTGGACAGAAGTTGGATAATAGCACCACCGGAGGGGCCTGCGAGGAATAAAATATTCTCCTTGGGTGTTTTTTTCTGAACCATTCATAGTCTTCAACCAAATCCACATTTGTAAGTAAAATAAGCTGGATCACATGGTGAGTCACACGGCATTTGTCACCATGTCACCTTGCAAGAGAAGTCATTGAGAGACAGCAAAGGGACTAGCTTCCTTTTCATACTGATGATGACAGCTGGGTATATCCAGGTCAAGGCCGGGTGCTGGAGCAGATCATGCCGCCAGCCTCTCAGGGGTAGGAAACTGCTGCATCTGTGATGCTAACAACCTCTGAAGCCTCACACTTTTAAAGGTACTATTTCAGAGCTAGAGCCCTCTCTTCTCTAGTACCTTCTCTTGGGAAGGAAACGCACATGTGCAAGCACACACACATACTTCATCCTCAGGCATAAATAAGTGCATCACGATGCCTCAAGCCCTATGCTTATGTTTTCTTTTGGTAATCCTGTTGACACAGTTTGTGGTTTAAGCACCCAATTTATATAATTATAAATAAATATGCAGATGCATTTCTAACATATGCATGCTTTCCCATTCTGGTGCCCTTCTCACTCTGAGAGTGACATTGACACATTAAAAATACTCTGCAAATAAAATAAAGCTCATCCTTATGTTGTGTCACATGCCGAAAATGTAAATATATGAAGCCCCACCTTTGCTGAGCAGTCTTATTTGTGCTCCTACTTGGATCAGCAGACCTAAAGTAGTCCTGATACCTGATTCAGGTCCTAGGATCTAGGCTGATGGGATGGTATCATCTAAAAAATAAATAAATATTTGGAGAGATAGATAATACGGCAGCAGTAGCAGAAACATAGCATTTTCAGACTTCCAGAATGACCCAATAAACAAAGAAACTATGTGAACAAAAAGAAACAAGCAAAAATCATTTTTAAATATCTTCAACTAAACCAAGTGACGAGGTGTCACATACTGAAAAGTATTTGGCTGAGCCAAACCACCAAAAGCAAAAATATCTACATGGTATAAATATAAAAATGGGAAATAGGAAAGAGACAAAATGATATCAGAAGACATGTCAGAAAAATATACCTACCACACAGATGACAGTTGTGATCCAGTATTTGAAATATAGCTTAGTGGAATAATACCTAATAGCATAAATATCTGAAAAGCAGTCTTCTATGTATTTAGTCATCATATTGTTTGTGATATTATTATTGGTCTGTAATTATTGGATGCAGTAAGATAAAGCAATAAGAACGAAAAGATTAAGTAGAATCAATATATTTTCTATCTCTTGATACATTCTAAATGGTTAATCTCATATACATACTGCATACATCCATTTTTAGACAAAAATACAGGTGGAGAAATTAGTACTGATTTAATTATTTTCTGTAGTACACAGTGAGTCGTGCATAGTAGTGGCATTATAAATACACTAAAGCCACTAACCTTCACAAACATCAGTCATAGCATGATGGAAAAAGTTACTGTATCCTGAGAAAGCATATCTGTGCAAATTGTATGATCCTTCCCTTTAGTGTTATCTTCTTCAGCCTAAATTGTGTCTCAGTTTTGGGTATAATCCTAAACAGGGGGAAAAAGTGAAATCAACGCATAATTTTCAAAATGTGAGATTGTACTTAAGGTGGAATAAGATTGAACATCTGAAATATTATACCATAATCAATGTTTGCTCTGCTTTTTGCTTCTAACTTTTTGCTTATGACTTTGAATTTTTAAATTTCACTTTCTGGATTTCTATGTACACTTTTGGTTATATGATTTTTTTTCCCTCACTTTTCTGACTTTTGGTAGTTCAGAATTCTTTTTTCCTTATCATCTCAAGGGTTTTTCTCATGTCATAGACAAAACTCTAACTCTTCTCATATAAAATAATATGAGATCTGGAATATAGAGAGAAGCGTAATCTTTCTTCCAAGAAAAATTCTTTTCAGATGTGACCAAAATCAGAAACATATTTCATTTCATTAGACTACCTTACCAGATGAATGAGAAGTAACATTCAGGATAACTCAGGGATAAGAAGCACAGAGAAAGGCAAGCCCGAGGACCTGCATGTGCTCCTCTAGGTTGCTCTTTCCTGGCTGCATTTGGAAAGGCGTGGACAAATTAGCATTACAAGTACTCATAGAGATGAACTGCCACATTTTCCGGATGGGGGAACCTAGACCCAGAAAGGCTGAATGACTTGTCGAAGCTTCTGGCACCAGAGTAGAGCTCCCTGTGATCTTCTTGCAGTGTTCCCTGCACAAACCATTCTACTTTCCATATTTTCAAACCTTACCTTTTTATATGTCTTATGTAAGGAAATAATATTAAAATTAAGTCAGGAGGCTCATGATTAGAATATTCACATTTATTTTCCCACATTTCAGGGCATTGGTTTTGTTGAAGTAAAGCAAAACTAAAATTAACTAATTAATTAATTATTAAGGATCAAAAATAATACATTCATTTACACTTCGGTGTGGAATAACTGAAATCTTGTGATTATAGGAGTAACCATAACTTGGAACATTGGGAAAAAAATTTAAGTAACAATAAAAAAATATAAAAAATAAAAAGATAAAACCCTTGCTTATGGGTTTAGTCTCATTCACCCACCCTGAGATACAGCAATACAAATGCACTTGCTTCACCATGGCTCACAGTAGCTATTCATGCTCTAATACATGTATATTAATGTTATTTAAACATATACATATTTACTTATGAATGTTCTAGAATCTCCAAATTTATGAAAAAGACCTTGATTCCTATGTTATACCCTAGAGCACACTAGTCAGCACTCTGCATGAAATCAATGAACTTTTGTTTATGAAGCAGTACACCAGTAAAACCCAAGGCACAAAAATGTTTTCACCGAAGCTCCATAAAGAAATAGATAAATAGCTATCTGAGAATTTTTGAATAAAGATAATTTCTTGTGCACTGAAAATATTTGCTAATCACCTCTGTCTCATTCAAAAATTTGCCTTGATTCAATGAAATTGGCCTTCCATCTAGAGACCCTTATGAGTTCCAATGCTAGATGTTGTACCGATTATTTTTTTAATGTGTGAAAGGTGTTGCAATTGGAGTAGTACATTCTTTGTTTTCAGAGAATTTGATACAAAATCAGTTTTTGAGTCTAACAACATACTACTTCCAAAACCTTGAAAGTCTTTGCGTATTAGGCATTTCCCCCTGGGGAATTCTTGCAAACTAGTATTTATATGTAATTGAGCCTGTGGTTTATACTAAAAAAAATCATAGCTGAAATGGGAGGTATGTTTGCAAAAACAGAAGTATTCTTTACAGTAAATGGAAAAATGCAGGCAGGAAAAAATGTGTGTTTATTTTGTATATTTCTTTAAGTGTCATTCAACAGTATAATCTTATTTTTCTTATAGTTCTTACATTCCTTTTAACATACTTATATGCATAAAATATCATTCATAAATATCATTAAAATTGTTTTAATATATCTTACACTTAATTTGATTTTCCCACTAAAAACACAAGTATTTTTGATGATACGGATACTTTTGCAATCATTCATAATAATTTTGCACACAATCAATAACTGATCTAGAGATCAGATCATCGGATTTAATTTTAGAAATTCACATTATTTTAAATAAACTTTGACATCTCATTTTTGAATAACCGAGTAATGACTTGATAACAGAAAAGTAGAACAGAGTGAAAATGATGTTAGCAAGATAACTTGGCAGCAAATACCAATTCTCACTTGTTAAGTGCTTTGAGCATCACAGCCAATAACACCTATCAAAACCCTAACTCTGAAGGAACATCGACCAACTACAGAGGCATTACAATATTTTGAGTAAAAGATATGAGTGATGTTCATGGATCAGAAATGTGATCTGGGTCATTACAAATGTAAAGTTAAGTGCTTTCACATGACATCCCCCATTTTTAACTTCATAAAACCAAATCTACACTGACTTTTCAATGCCTTCCTGAATTAATAGCTGTGGTTGGCCATCTCTGAGGCAAGAGAAGATCTTAGAACAACAAAAAAAGTTATTAATTTCTGTAAATCATAGAGATTATTTTTGAGAAGTTTAGGTCATATAGTATGGTAGGTGTGAACATGACAACCATTTCTTATCTATCCATAGAGGAAATGTGTTCCTAATCTCTCTTTCTCACATAAAACTATTTAAATGAATTCAGCCCTATGCGTTATTTATAATTAACTATTAACAAATTGTTGCTTAAGGTAGAATAATTTCTGAGGGGAAAAAACAGCCTTAAATGTATATTCTAGAAACTTGAAATCATCTGAAGGAAGAGTATTAAGTAAATACCATTTTACTCTTTGACATTATATAGGCTATCCAAATCCAGTCATTGTCTCCCAATTTTTTATTCTTTGTCTTAGAGGGAAATGCACTTTCACTATAAGACCTTGGGTAGGAGCCCTAAGAAATTTTATTCAGACCAAAAACGAGTATCTATTTCATCCATATATATTCCTCTCTGTTCTCTACCTTTTTGGTCTGACATAATTTCCTGTACTTCTAGTGAAATTTTTTGTCAGTTTTCCATGCTATAGGTACACACTTGGGATATGTCCAGATATTCAGTCAAATTACATACAAAAATAACTTTTATATTTAAAGATAACGCTATTGAAGGCATAACTTTCACACACTAAAGAAACCAGAGGTTTGCCACTTTTCTTTACTTCAAAACTCAGTTGTTACTCTAATATTATTGTTCTCCAATTCTTTTATATTCACAATTTTTTAGTTTTCACTTCTTGATATTTTTATTCATCTATCATGGTAGCTATGGTGTTAAAATGCTTCTCAGATAAATTAATAGATCTCTCCATCAAACTACTCCCTGGTTGAGGACAAAATATACATCTTATTTGACTTTGCCTATCCCAAGTAAAGAAGTTGGTATATAATAAACATGAGTAATAATGGTTGGGTTAACCAAGTATAACTACTTAAGATAACTTAATAGACTTCTGCAAATCTACATCAAAGAGGCCACCTGCAGTGATATTTCTAGTGACTCTAGAATGTGTGAAGACAATTGAGTTGACCATATCATCTATGAGAAAGTGTGGAGCCTGGCGAGGAATTACCACATACTTTTACCTCCTTTTTTTTCTCACAAGTGAAAACTTGTAGGGAGGGAATAAATGAAACAAAATGGGACCATGGAAGGAGACAAATCACAATAGACTCTTAATCTCAGGAAACGAACTGAAGGTTCCTGGAGGGTGAGGGAAGGGATAGGGTGGCTGGGTGATGGACATTGGGTAGGGTATGTGCTATGGTGAGTGCTGTGAATTGTGTAAGACTGATGATTCACAGACCTGTACCCCTGAAACAAATAATACATTATATGATAATTTTAAAAAATGAATAAATATCCAGAATTGGAGGGCAAAAAAGAAGATGGTAATGTTGAACAAAAACATGAAAGAATCATAAAAGAATCATGCAAAAGTTATAGGCATATTGGTAGAAACAGGATGGTGGACACAGTGACATGGTAGCCAGTTTCAGGCCCATTGTTTGAAGGCCTTATGTACCTTAGATAATTTTTCAGCACTGGCTGCTGACATTCTTTCTGCCTTCCTTTCTCCCTTAACATATTCAGTAATTCCATTTTCACCCCAGATGTCTGATCCTTTTAAGGGGTTGGAGAATGTGAGGCAAAGAGCAAGACCAAGGGCAATCACTTCAATTTATCATCCCGTTGGCCCATCTAAGAGTGATTCCCATGGAAAGAAGGGGAATGAATGAAAATGTAGTGAAAGGGGTTTTGTGTGTGTATGCGTATTTCCATTTGATTCAACAGAGAATGCTAAACTTAGTCTCGTACCAGTACATCCTATCACATAATCAGAAGTTCATCCCAACCCCCTTCTATGGGTAGGACAGATAGTAGTCTCCTTACATTCCAAAACCTAATTTTCTATTCTGGGAGTAAACTCTTGATAGTGTCCGCAAGGGAGAACATTCATCTTTTTCTTTTCTTTTTTTCCCCCAAACGTCTCCTAGAGATCCCCAAATCCCTTTAATTTTAGCAACTTTTCTCATTCAGCAAGGGGAAAAGATCTCTTCAGGGAAAATTAGGCATGATCTTCTGGAAAACTGTCAAAAGAATAAAGAAAATATTTAAAGTCCCAGACTCTTTGTGGTTTGATATCTGTCCTCATGAGTCACTGAGAAATCCCCCAAACATCCCAGGGGTGTCCCTTGTGTGTCCTTTCTAGTTGAGAAAGATGCAGATTTTGTGAGTGGCGCTAGCAGTCAGTCAGAGACCTCATGAAAGGAACACAAATAATAGAAGGGACATCTCCTTTCAGCCCTAGAAGATGGATCTCTAACTCAGTGCTTCCCACATGCGGACTTTTCATTCATTCCTCAGTTGTTAAACATAATAGCTTATCATGGAACCAACTCAACTATTTCCATTTGAAATTCTGTTTATTTCTGTGTACAAAGTCTCTCATGTTTCATTTCTCTCCCTGAATTACCCTACTTCCCATTTACTTTCTTTCTCCTACTGTCTTCTATATTACCCCTTATTCACCAAACGGAGGGACTTGGAGGGAGGGAATGGGGGGATGGGAGAGCCTGGTGGTGGATACTGAGGATACCTATTGTGTGGAGCACTGGGTGTGGGGCATGGGCAATGAATCTTGGAACACTGAAAAGATAAAATAAATTTAAAGTAAAAAAAAAAAAAGACCATTTAAGAAAGAAATGATTCCTGGTTGTTTTTATCTGAAAATCCTACATTGATGCTCTTTGGTAAAATAGGGAAAATGTCAGTATCAATATTAGCAGAATGAATGTCATCACAATGTAAAAAAAAAAAAAAAAGAAATTCTGTTTATTTTCGTGATTTTTTTAAAATATAGTAGAGACATTTTCAAGTAAGCACAATAAAAATCACAGTTAATAAAAAGTAAGCTTACAGTTAGAGTAAGTTTAAATATTTTTTTTTCTCTCTCCACCACAGATCTTAACTTTCCAAACTTGTCTTTTTGTAGGTAATTTAAGGCAACAAGTCACTGAGCTTTGAACAACCCGTTATTGCAAAGCTTGATGACAGTCTTTATATAGGTTTTATTTTCTCAGAATAGAGTCTGCACATACGTTTTTTCCTTTGTTATACCTAACTAACCACACATAATCATGTGTGTATGACCATTTATTTACTTCCTAAGAAGAAACTGTGTTCCCTCCACAGATGAAACCCCATTGATACTTGTACCATAAAGCCTTAGGTACTGATATTTTAAAAAAACTGCTTGAGCAGAAAATGCCCTCCCTTATGTTACTACTCAGGACGTGTTTCTAACTTCAGTTATTCCCACACCGTACATCTCAAAGGGCACTACCAGATGGAAAATGCTAGCAAATGGACATGCTTTTTTGGATGGTGTTTTTCTTTCTTTTTAAGTAGGAGTACAACGTGACCTATTGTAGAAAACAAAAAGAAAGGCTTGGGGGGGGGAGCAACTGAGCACCTTTTCCTTCCCCAGATGGGCCACAAGCATACTTCTTGCATGTGCTTTTGGTTGCTAGTTCAGCTTTTCTTCCAGAGGTCAGCAGTAGGTCATTTACAGAGTGTTGGCCATTTGTGCTAGGTACTTTACAGAGTCCTCCCCTGTCCACTGCCCTTCAAACTCAAATAAAAATTGGAATAGTAAAGCCAAAAGTAATGTACAAAATGTAATGACCAAAGTTTTTTTTTTAGCATCTGGTGTTAAAAAATTTATTGTACAGATCAGTTTTTACAATTCACTCCTTACTTTTATTTCCTTCTTTCTCTGTACGCAAATTCATCATTTAGTTTATAAAGCATATTTTGAAGTGAGCCATCTTGTTTTGATCATGGTACATGGAAAAGTTAAACCTTTGGTTTATAACTTAACCTAAGATATTGGTTTCCTGGTACAAAAACAGACTTTATTTTATTAACTCATCACAGAAATCAGAACAACAGTGCCAGGATTACCTATAGATATGCAGTAAAGATATGTCTCTAATGTTACTGATTAAAAATAAATACAGTAGTAGTGAGAATGTAGAGAAATGAGAACTCTCATGCTTTGTTGATGGATGTGTAAAATGGTTCAGTTTCTTTTGAAAACACTATGGTAGTTCCTCATAATGTTAAGCAGAGTTATGTGACCCAGTAATTCCATTCTTAGGTACAAGCATACCTTGTTTTATTTCACGTCACATTATTTCCCTTCACCAATACTGTGCTTTTTACAAATTGAAGGTTTGTGGCAACCCTACATCAAGAAAATCTATTGGTGCCACTTTTCCAACAGCATTTGCTCACTTTGTGACTCTGTGCCGCATTTTGGTAATTCTCACAATATTTCAAATTTCGCAATTATTATTACATTTGTTATGGTGACCTGTGATCAGTGATCACAACGCACTGAAAGCTCAGATCATGGCTAACATTTTTTAGCAATGAAGTATTTTAAAATTTAAAAGTAAGAGAGTAAATAAAGCTTTTGTTATGAGAAATGATCCAGATGAATGATTTCCCAGAAATAGGAAAAGGTTATATGCATAGATGAAGTAAACAAATAAGTGGATTCTGCTGATGAATTATTTGCACAAATAATTAAATTATTCACATAACCATATTCCTTCAGAGACAATATGATGCAGCTCTCATGATCAACCATTAGTTTTTGTTTTTTTTTTTTAAGATTTTATTTATTTATTTGACAGAGAGAAACACAGCGAGAGAGGGAACACAAGCAGAGGGACTGAGAGAGGGAGAAGCAGGCTTCCTGCTCAGCAGGAAGCCTGATGTGGGGCTCAATCCCGGGTCTCCAGGATCATGACCTGAGGCGAAAGCAGTTGCTTAACCAACTGAGCCACCCAGGTGCTCCCAACCATTAGTTTTAATATTGACAAAAAGTAAAAAGACTAACTGGTATACCCTGCATTTCAACTTTTACCTACTGGTTTTAGCTATGATTTTAGATCATTCTTTGAAAAATTCCAACATGAAATGATGAAAGTACAGAGAAAGTCCTAAACAACATATTTGCCAGCTAGCTGCCCTAGTGGGTAGTCTGTAGAAGTTTCAAAGATGTTTATTTTAGCCTACTAGTTTTTTTTTTTTTTTCTGATTCATCAAGGGAAGCCACAAAAATTACTATTTCATTTTAATGTAGAAGTCTTTTAACCACTCCATGTTAAATAGCAGATGCCTAAAAAATAAATAAACAAATAAATAAATAAGTAGCAGACTCCTTATCAACTTTAGCTAATACATATTGATTATTCAGTATGTGCCAGGCAGTGTGCTAGTACCTTATTTATATTATCTTATTCAAAGAACTATTGGTACTTTATGTCTCATTTTATTATCCCCATTTCAGGGATGAGAAGATTAAGAAACTCATTCAAGATACAAAACTAAATTCTTAGAGGAGCAAGGACTGCCTTCAGCCATACTACAAAAAATTTGCTCGATAAAAGGTACTAAATTATCTTACTTCCTTTAATACACAGAACAATGCTGTATCAGATCCCCAGGAATACTAAGACTTGAAAGGATGAAAATGAGAGTTGATAAGAAATAACTCTGAGCTACTACAAAGCGAGCTGTTATGCACTTCTGCTGTCACTTCTCTGACCAGAGACTTCCAAATTCTCTTGTCATGATCCATAGCATAAATACAATTTATGTTGTGATGCCATATACTCATACACTTGCCCTCACACATACACTTTTTTTTTTAGCTGAATCAAGTGTTTTTAGAGAAACACTTAGACTTACTTAGATTATGTTTCCTGATATTTCATTCTATTGTATCTCATTAAGAAATGTTTGTCAAGCCCAACTTAAGTCAACTTCCTGATTATATGGCCATAACTTGAAAAACTGCTTATGTGAAATTCAGAGGGCATTGTACCCATGTTTACTTTGAAAAGGATATTCAATAATATTCTTTCTTAGGAATGATTTTTTTTTTCCTGTCAGAGGTAAAGCAATAAGGAGTGAAGTGTATGGAGTCTTTAAAATATATTTTTAAATATTTTAACAAATAAAATAAGAGACTTGACTATACTCTTTATACCTGGTTTCCAGGATATTATGCCAGAGGTCAAACAAATAAAGCAAATGAATCTCAACTTAACATACAGATATCATGGTATCACTCAGCAGTTTAAAGTTCTTCAATTTCTTCCTTAGCCTTTAAAATAATATTTAAATTTTGTTATGGAAACATGGGACCCTTATACTTTAGTTTCTAGCTACAAGCTTGTCTTCATCCCCTTCATATCTTCTATACCATTCAACTGAATGACTCCCAGCTCCCATAAGAGATCCCACAAGCTATCTTTGCAGATCCCCTTCCATCTCTGTGGCATGTCATCCTTCAAATCATAGCTCAAATGCCATGTAACCAATGAAAATGTCTTTCAGCTCTCCTAATCTCTCTCCATACATGTTTCATATAATATAATCATCCGTCTGAATATATTACCCTTTCAACTATAAATTTCAGGGGATGAAGAAGGGTAGCAGATGATCTTTGACCTAGAATATTTTGGACCTGATCTTTTTGGACCAAATATAATTCCAAAATTTAAATATCAACTAAATCAATGTATTTATAATGTTAAAGAGTCATGACATTATACATGCATTTCTTTAGGTTTTACAATTCATTCCTATCTCAATCAGGAGGATGGAAAATATTCCAATTCAGTTTATATTTTTTAAGTCATTAGCTACCAATAGCAAGTAGATAAATAGGAACCATCACAATTCACAATTTGCCAGAGAGACTTCTTTGTATGAATTCATTCATTACGAATTCCACTTGATATACTGATGAACCATTTGAAACCCAAGAGATCAAACAATCACCAAGGACCAGGATCTATAGCAAATCGCTGCTCCATATTTACAGAGCCGTAACTTAAGAAATAAGAGATTGTAAAAATAATCCTTCTATAATGATGCTTTTGTTTACATGCTATAATGAACGCTGCTGGTGGCCTGCCTGCATCTCATTACCAGCTGGTTAAAAGCACCCTCCATCACTCTGAGTGCTGGATGTTCATTGCTCATAACCACCCCTTCTTGGTAGAATTTCCCTTGGCTAAACAGAAGCTACCTCACCAAGGATCTTATATTTCCCTGCATGCTGGTACAGCCTACAGCCAGCGCTAATAACTTACTGACTTGGAATTACAAAAGTTGCCTCCCTTTTTCCTTAAGGTAAAATAATCTTTGTAGTATAATTCATCTTCCAGTGTTCCCAGAGAACATACCTTTGCTTCGTTTCTTCCCCTAGCCCATTTTTTTCAAGTTATTATTTAAATTCCAGTTAGTTAACATACCAGTGTAACATTTATTTCAGGACCCCATGTCAATCCTCCTTCCCTATTCCTTGTGCCCTGAAAGCATTCCCTTAATGAGTGACATGCACCCAAATTCTTTGACTCTGCTTCTGAGAAACCCAAATGAAGAAATGTGCTCCTTGTGTTTTGTTTCCCAGTAGTTACTGAATAAATAATAAATTGGTATGTATTCCAATATTCTTGAAAAATAGATTTTCATTCTACTGTAGCATGTATACTAAAAGGTTTATGCTATGTTGTGATTTTCTTTAATAATAATATAGTTTAACACTATTCCTATGAAATGGTCTTTGGTATACTATAAAGCTCTCCTGTAGCATAGGTTAACTTCAGGGTAAAGGGAAACCAACTGCTCTTTTAAAAGGCCATGTAACATCTTACAGCCATCAGAAAATTAGATAGGGAAGTGAATATGCTTTCACTAGACAGGCCTTTGTCCTCGTGTGCATAATGGCACAAGTTTCTAATGTATAATTACCCACCAACTGCTCAGCACATAAAAGGATGTAAGGTATTCCTATTTAAAAAAAGAAAACACAGAGATCTGTCTCTGCTTTCAAAAGGTTATTCAATTTTATCTCCTAGTTCGTTTTTTAAAATGTCTGTTTGAAAACAGTATTAGTAAGAATAAATGTCTGTTATTACTTTTCTAACTTTATTTTTTTAGTAGTATCCTCCGTCCTTTGGCTAAAATACAAAATCAAAACAGACTCCCTTTTCACACTTGCTACAATCTTTCACAATGTGTAATATTTGCAGAATACTCCTAGGAGTTTAGTGTGAACAGAATGCTAGAGCAGGCTGCTTAAATTCTAGCATCAAAATCAGCTCTTCAGTTTAAATAACAATCAGACTTCGGTATATTCATCCCACAACCAAATTATGGGGTGTTGATGACCTCTTCAGTATCCAAGAGCCTTCTACACTGAAAATGCTACAATGTTGTTAGAAGACAGCTATAAAATATAAGACTACATTTTTTAAAGATTTATATTATTTCTTTTAGAAAGCAAGGATGGGAGCAAGAGGAGGGACAGGGGAAAGAGAGAACTCTCGTGCAAACCTCCTGCTGAGTGAAGAGCCCATCTGGGGCTTGATCCCAGGACCCTGAGATTATGACCTGAACTGAAATCAAGAGTTAGCCACTTAACTGATTGAACCATCCAGGTCCTCCAAAATATAAGATTATTTTAAACTAATACAGAGATTTAGGCAATTTACGGTATATTAATCCACAAATTAATTGTAGATTTTGCCTTCTGAATATTTATTTCATAAACTTAGATCAGAGAATCCCCATAGGCACCACACAAGAAACTGTTTTCTCGAATATTGGTGCTTCTGCATGTGAACATTCATCCATATCCTGGTAAAGGCTGAAGTTGCACAAATGTTTTCATTTGCCAAAACTCTGAAAATAGGGCCCCTGGGTGGCTCAGTGGGTTAAGCCTCTGCCTTCAGCTCAGGTCATGATCTCGGGGTCCTGGGGACCCCATCGGGCTCTCTGCTCAGCAGGGAGCCTGCTTCCTCCTTTCTCTCTGCCTACTTGTGATCCCTCTCTCTCTCTGTCAAATAAATAAATAAAAATCTTAAAAAAAAAAACTCTGAAAATAATACACTGTAGGTTTGTAAATTACATTATATGCAAGTTTTACTTTTTAAAAAAGAGCTTTAAGAAAATACTGAATGATAGTTAATGATACGTATGTTTAAGTGTTTAGGGAAAAGGTGCACTTTGAAATAAGTAAAAGAGGAACTGAGTAGAGTACAGAAGGGTGGCTAGAGTGATAGATAGGTAATAAAGAAAAATAACAAAATGTTAATTGCAGAATCTATGCAGTTAGTATGAGGATGTTCGTATGCAATTCTTTCAACTTCTTTGTATGCTTAACCTTTTTTTAATAACATATTAGGGAAACTTTTTGTCTCAAACAAATGAAAACTAAGACATGTTCCAATACATTGAGTTAAATCTTCTCTTAAAAGCATAGATTTTACCTCTGAGTCAAAGAATGTGGGATCTCAGCAGAGATTAAAATCTAAAAATAAAATTTAGAATTTAAAATCATAATATCTGAAATGAAAATTTCATTAGGCTGGGAAGAAACAGAAATTATCTTCCAAAGTTTATTTTTTAAACAGCTAATTTTGATGGATGCTAGGAAACCAACTCATTACTTAAGTAAACTGGTATATAAAGTAGTAACTGATAAAAATAAAATGGCAAATAAAGAGAAAGAATCGAAGATTAATCATGCTTTTTCTCTACAAATAGTACTTGAGGGTAACCAAAAAAGTAATAAGGGCAAGTTTCTTTTTACAGAACTTTTCTATTTAATGCATAAAAAATCATAAGAGAAATAGAGTATCTTGATTTATCAACCTCCAATTATAGCATGAATCTAAGAAGTTATTATCGACTCCTATTATCAGTCTTGGATTCAGCCAGAAAACAAAGTCAATTAAGCATTGTAGAACCAGGAGGCTTAATATAGGAATTACAGTTCACATTAATGTAAACATAAGCAAAGAGAGTAAAGGTCTGGAAGGTTGCATCCAGAGAATCAGAAACACAATTATAAATTACATCAGCTTAAAGCACTGATGTAGAAGGGGAAGTGGGAGCTTATGAAAATGTCCAAGAAATTGCTGCATCTGTCATGATCATGATGGACAAGCTCACAAGACATCTGTGATGGTGCAGTGTCTGCAAACTATGATTACGAAGGACATTATGGAAGCCTCCATATCTGGCTGCCAAAATTGCCAAGAATGACTTTTATTTTACTTTTATCTACCAAATCATGCAGGAGTTTTTCTCATTTGCAAATCTTACGAGGAATCATTCAGGGAATGGGGTTCTGGAAAATAGAGTTTCCAGCTTTCAAAAGTGTAGTTATGCTGCCAAGTTGACAAGAAGGAATGCAACACAGATGCTAATATCACAAAAAGAAAGAGAGCCAGAAACATTTCGGTGTGGGTAGAAGAAATACATTATTGTTTATGAAATATTCCTTTCTTTAAAAAAACTGAAACTTCCTTAAACTTCCACTCTCTATCATAATGCTTATGAATAAATATAATAGAAGGCATCCTTAAACTTTCCACTTAAATTTCTAAAACATTTCTGAGAAAAATTAAATGAAACATGAATAAATAATGGTATATACCATGTTCATAGATTAAAAGATTAATATTGTTTGGATTCCAAGTCAAATAAAAATTCCAAAGTATTTTTTTTAATAAATTGACAAGCTGATACTAAAATTTATATAGGAATTCAAAAGACCTAGTGTAGTCAAAACATTCTTGAAAAAGAAAAACAAAGTTAGAGTTTTATACTACTTTATTTCAAGATATACCATAAAGCTTCAATAATTAAGACAATGTAGTATTAATGTAAGGATAGCCATAGAAAGCAATGGGACAGAAGAGAAAGCCTAGACATTTACCTATCCATCAGCAGTCCATTCAACAAAATGAACAAGGCAATTCAAAGAGGAAAGAAAAGTCTTTGTAGGAAATGGTGCTGGAACAACTGAATGAACATATCTGAAAAATGAACATGGACTTCTACTTCACCTTGGAATCAAAAATTAATTTGAGGTAGTTATAGATCAAATATAACAGCTAAAATTATAATACCTCTAGAAGAAAATATAGGAGAATATCTTCATTAACTTGGAGCCAGCAAAGATTTTTTTATGTAACTCTCAGGAAACAAACTTGATAAATTAATCTTCATCAAAATGCCCCTCACTAAAGATACAGCTAAGAAAATGAAAAGTAGTCACAAACTGGGAGATAATTCTTGTGGCACACACATTTGACAAAATGCATATAAACAGAGTTGTGTATAAATATGCAGTTCTTATATCTAAAACTCTAAAACACATTTTTAAATCTGTAATATAAAAATAATACCCACAAACATATGGGCAAATTCTTGAACAGACACTTTATCAATGCTGATACACAAATGTCCAGCAAACATTTGAAAAGTTGCCTATTTTCAGTAGTTATCAAAGACATACAATTAAAAGTATAATAATTTACCACTGTTGAACCACAAAAATAGCTATAAGTATAAAGGCTGACGAAATTAAATATGGTTTAGTGGATGGAACATGTAGAACAATTGGAGCTCTGATACATTTCTGGCCAGAAGTTAAAATGACAAACTACTTTAGAACAACATTTGACAGTTTTTATAAAGTTAAATATATACCTTCCCTTTAAGGAATAAATTAAACTCCTAGACATTTGCCCCAAAAAGGTAAACATAAATCCATAAAAACTAACTTACACAAAATGGATGTAGAGGTCATGTTCATAAAGATTCCAATCTAAAAGCCATCCTAAAGTTATTAAACGAATGGATAAGTAAATTGTGTTATATGTATACAATAGACCATTGCTTAGCAAAAGCAAAACAAAACAAATGAAAAACCGACTTGGACAACAATATGTATGAATCCTTAAAAACATTATGTTAAGTGAAGGAAGAGGATATAAAATTGTACATCTGTGTGATCCCATTTGTATGAAGTTCAAGGATAGACAAGACACTCACTGTGATGGAAATCAAAGTTGACGCAAATGATCCACGAAAAAATTTTCTGAGGTGATGGAAGAATCAAGCAGAAAAATTTGCCTTAGCTTCCAAAATAAAATAAAACTATGTTAAAGATTTTTATTGGCAATGGACAAACTAGAGAGAATTATATTGTCTTTAAAAAAATTATGTAGGTATATATGTAGATTATAATTTCTATAAACATTGGCTAAAATCTCAAAAAAGTTATCTTACCAGAAGCTTTTTGTACCAAAGAGCAAGTTTTGTGTTCTGATAATTCAGTGTTCCCAAAATGCCCAAGTTTACCCTTGTAAACCTATTTTTTAAATTAATTTTAAAATTTTCTTCAAAATGGTTATTCACTGTTTTTGATCCACCTGTTTCCAAATTTATATCACATATGCCACTTTTGGTAGGTATTCTGGCTTACCTTCACTTTATTACCTTTCCATATTTTATAAAAGCTGCCCTTCACATCACATTGGTCTTTTTGGTTCTCCCAGTTGCATATATGATTCGTTAATCTTCAGCTCCTATGTTCTTTTGATCATTTTCTTAAACTGTCTCTGAAGCATTTCAGAGAGTTTTTAGACTTTCTATCATTTCATCTCTCAATTTCACTCTTTTCTTCCAGCCATTGCCCACATTTTTTGTTAATTCTCATTTCTAAAATTGTGTAACCACAAACCAAATCCTTTGGATTCCTCCTTGCATTAGTAGAATGTTGACACCTGTTGTACGCTAAATTCAAAGATTCCTAGTATTTCACCTACAATTACCTCCTACATCACTTTCTTGTCCCAATATTGGATAAAACATACTATGGTTCTCTTCCTTTTATGTTAAAAAGTGCTTGCTCTAAAAAGTGATTATTGTACCCCAAATTTCTTCTTTACTCATCACTTTTTCCATTACTGAGTTTCATCATTATATAACATATCTTTCATTTTCTCAAAACTGTTTTCAGTTTAAACTCATTGGCCTGATCACATGCTCCTTGGTACATAACTATACCAATGTTTTTATAATTTAAACTAGGAATATTTAAACAGTGAATTTGTAGTAATTCTTGTACTTGGTGTATTATGTTCTTATGTTTTTTTTAATATTTCCCCTCATAGGCAATATTTTTTCCATTTACCCACATTAATGATAGCATACTTGGAAATATTGCCAATCAAGGGCACCTGGGTGTCTCAGATGGTTGAGCAACTGGCATTTGATTTCTGCTCAGGTCATGATATTGAGGTGATGAGACTGAACTCCAAGTCGCTCTATGCTCAGCTGGGAGTCAGCTTGGGATTCTTTCCCTCCCCTCCCCCTGCATGCTTAATAAATAAATAAATAAATAAATAAATAAATAAATAAATAAATAAATAAATAAATATTAAAAAGAATAAATATCTCCAATCATAACATGAAATTATGGGATGTTAGAAGTAGAACTATATTTACAACTTATTTTTTTTTAAGATTTTTTATTTATTTGACAGAGAGAAACACAGCCAGAGAGGAAACACAAGCAGGGGGAGTGAAAGAGGGAGAAGCAGGCTTCCCGCCAAGCAGGGAGCCCAATGTGGGGCTCAATCCCAGGTCTCCGGGATCATGACCTGAGTTGAAGGCAGTTGCTTAACCAACTGAGCCACCCAGGCGCCACCACAACTTATTTTTTTTTAAGATTTATTTATTTATTTATTTGACAGAGATCACAAGTAGGCAGAGGGCAGGCAGAGAGAGAGGAGGAAGCAGGCTCCCTGCCGAGCAGAGAACCCGATGTGGGACTCTATCCCAGTACCCTGAGATCATGACCTGAGCTGAAGGCTGAGGCTTTAACCCACTGAGCCACCCAGGCACCCCTATTTACAACTTATTAATTGCAATCCTCTGTTTTTAAAAATAAACCATGTAATGTAAAGATCTCCTAAACTGTCTTTCCACTGTAATACTACCAGACTTTGGCCCATTGACAAGTTTATCATTTTCAAGTGTACGATTCAGTTGAAAATTATTATCATTTTCAAGTGTACAATTCAGTTATATTTAACATATTCACAGAATTTTGTAACCAACATCACTATCTGTTTTAAGAAGATTTTCATGATTCCAAAAAGGAAGCCCAATACTTAACTAGCCATCACTCCCCATTTCCTGCCTCTCCATCTTCTGGCAACTACTAATCTAATTTCTGTCTCTATTTTACCTAATCTGGATATTTCATATAAGTGGAATCATACAATATGCAGCTTTTTGTAACTGACTTCTTTCACTTAGCATGATTTCAAAGTCCATTCACGCTGTAGCAGGTGTCAGTACTTCATTCTTTTATATAGCTGAATAATATTGCACTGTATGGATATATACCACATTTCGTTTATCTCCTCTTCAGTTGTTGGATATTTGAGGTCTTTCCACCTTTTAGCCCTTATGAATAATGCTGCTATGAACGTGTGTATAGAAGTTTTTGTGTGTTGGGGCGCCTGGGTGACTCAGTTGTTTGAGCAGCTGCCTTTGACTCAGGTCATGATCCTGGAGTCCCAGCATGGAGTCCCACATCAGGCTCCCTGCTCGGCAGGGAGTCTGCTTCTCCCTCTGACCCCTCCCCACTCATGCTCTCCCCCTCTCATTCTCTTAAATAATTATTTTAAAAAATCTTAAAAAAAAGTTTTTGTGTGTAAATATTTTCAGTACTCTTGGAAGAATCTACCTAGGAGTAGAATCACTGAGTCATATAGTAACACAGTGCTTCACCTCTTGGGGAACTGCCAAACTGTTCTCCCAAGTGGCTGAACCATTTTATAACCGTACCAAATTGCTCCAGTTTTAAGGGCCTCTGGTTTTCATACAGAAGCACTGAATCAGATGTCTTTACAACCTTCAGTATAAGTAAATTGTACAGTTCAAGGATTATTACCTCTTCCCTTTCACTTACTACAAGCAGAGCCACTCTATTATACCCTTTGTGCATCTGAGCCTGGTCTTCTTTCATTTCCTCTAACTTCTCCCATACTTTTCAATTCTAGACTTTCCCTGCTACTATTTTAATCTTCAGCAGCATAACCTTGATGCAA
This sequence comes from Spilogale gracilis, assembly GCA_004023965.1. Taxonomy (NCBI): domain Eukaryota; kingdom Metazoa; phylum Chordata; class Mammalia; order Carnivora; family Mephitidae; genus Spilogale; species Spilogale gracilis. Next base: position 34,730 of record PITA01007792.1, on the reverse strand, counting down.
TATTGATCTACTTGGAACCCTTCCTGTAGAGGCTTCTCCTGTGCCTAAATCCCTAAGTTATACCAAAGATGAAACAGTCCTTCATCAATCACTGTAAGAGTTACATTGAGACTCAGGGCCCCTGCACTGTCCCACATGCCATGTATCTTGCCAGCCATAAATATAGACATTAAACTGATTTATGGACCTAGCTTCAAATTCAAAGTGAAAATAACAAAAAAGAAGTGATGGAATAGATAGTGAAAATTAGCAATCTCTTTCCTTAACTTTAGTTTACATTATTTAGGTAATTATTTAAAGTAACAATAAGGAAAGGGAGTTATCTAACATTGAAAAGGTATCTCTCTTCCAGTATTTTAAGACACTTAATTTGAACACTTTTCACAGTATTTCTGTTCTGTTGGTTTTCTTAAAACTGAAGTTCATGGCATCACATAATATAGAGAAGACAAATATATCAAGCCTTCTGCCAGCCTTCTCACCCACATACTGGGTGTATTTTTCTGCTTTGGAACAACTCAAGTAATAGATTCTGCCATTTCCAGTTAGCAGTAATTTTACAATTTGGTGCTCTGACAGGGTCTAAATTTTTTGTGTTTGATATTCAAGTGGGCTACATTCTTTAACTTTTTTGCACTAAAAATCACATATTTGCACACTGTTTTATTCTTTCCTTTAAGCTAATATGTAGCCATAATTTTATTTTTTTTCCCTCTTCCCATATTTCAAGTTTTCTCAGGTGTTCATTTTAAGATTTGAGAAGTAAAGAATAAGATGAGAAGAGAATAAATACTAGTGACTCCCAGCAACATGGAAATGCGACTGAATGCCTCCCCAGCGAGAACATTAACTAGGCGCATGGTCCGCGGTGGCACCGACGCTAGCCAGACTGGTCCAGACCTGCCTCACGGAGCTACCATGATGCTTGGAAGTTAGTTTCAAATACAAAGAGCTGTTTTCTTGGAGGTGATTTAGGGGTTCAAATAAGAGGGGAAAACTTTCAACAATAATTGTGTAAAATATCCAAGGAGATCAAGAAAAAAAATTATCCAAAATTATCCAATTTGTATGCCCCCCATGTATGGTTTGCTCTTTTAATTTCACTTTTTTCTGTCACCACGCATAGACTGTGGTGCTGTCCAGATATTTATAGATTGGGGAGGAGGGACTGGCATTTTTAAAATTTAAAACCATGCACATATTAATCTCTAGGGACTTGTCACCTTTTTGTTGCATTGAGGATTTACACATCGATTTCCTGCAGCAAGACTCTATTAATTCCGCAAATCTCATGAGTCTGATTTCTGGGTGTCCCGCTTTTCTGCTGAGTGGTTTCATTGCCAGAATAGAGGTAATATAAAACAACAAAGAAACAAAACAAAAATAAAAATTATCCGGTTAGGAAATATTATTTGGTGCGAACAAAGAGCATTAAATTAATTTACCAGTTTCTCAAGATGATCATGGGCTATAGGGTACTAGAGAAGAGTCTTAGAAAACTGTGGTTTCTAGAACAAGTGAACATAGTTTAATAATTGTGATATCTTTATTTTTATACCGTAGCTTCATATTAAACACTTATGTTTTATTTTAACTACATTATGAGGTGTGTATTTAACACTTGAAATAAATGTAATTATTTAACATATAAAGATAGATATGTAAAAACCCAAATACACATACACACAACACATATGTATACATATGCATATACATAGGTGTATATATGGTAAAGTACCTATAATTAATTCACCAAAATCAGAATAAAAGGAGTTATTTAATTACCATCTCTTTTCTGAAAAACTGTATGTATTTCAGATAGGGATGATGATCTTTATCTTTTAGCTTCTATGTGGTCCCCTTCACAGTGATTTGGGTATTTCAATTTATGTTTAAATGCTTGTTATAAAATTAAAAAAAGGAATTTATGACCAGTATAATATGAATATGTTTTTCTGAAAATAAGAATATCGGGTATTCAGTAAATTTCCACGTCTCTTCATTAAAAAATGAATAATACACCCAATCTGAATTTAGTAATAAACTTTACATCATGTTATTCTACCACCAAATATCATTTACTCTATTGTCTTCTGAAACGAGAGTGAGATATAATACTGAGGGCGCCTATTGCATGGAGCACTGGGTGTGGGGCTTGGGCAATGAAGCTTGGAACACTGAAAAAATAAAATAAATTTAAAGTCAAAAAAAAAAAAAAAAAGAAAGAAAAGAAAAGAAAATACAAGTGCTCTTGGGAACAGGGCTGTCCAAAGATGGTGAGTCTTCCAACCGAGTCTGCCCAGAGCAACAGTTTCAGTATTCAGTATCAATTAATGTTGCTAATTTTTAAATCCTGTCTCCCACAAAAGCAAATGAAACATCTATTCCTGCCAGATTCTGTGAAAGCACCAATTCTTATGTTCAAGACCAAAGCAGGTTCTAAGCATTTCTAAACAACCGTCACAATATCACTACATTCAAAAAGGTGTATAAAGCATGTGCTTCAGAACATCCACATTGCTAAAAGAAAAAAAGAAAATCCAGTTTTGCCTTCTGTCCGTATATCATAAGTGAGTGTTACTCATAAAGGATTTGAACTCCCTAAGCATATGTGTCCACTTCCACCATTAAAGTGAATTCAGGTGCTGGGCATGACTGTCTCCAGACAAGCTTTCTTTAAATAATTGATGGCTGTGGTCTTATTGCCCCATCTAACTATATCTGGATACACTCATGTTGCTTTTACAAGAGTTTCATACAACTCCACGGTCTGTAGAACACGTGGGATGTATCTCATAGTTTCTTTTATTAATATAAACTATTTTCACTTTCTCCAATGACAGATTGCCCCAAATTCAGTTTTTCACACTTATTATGAATGACCTGATGAGAAATTCATCTGTAGACCACAGCTGTGTATTACAAGCATTATAAACCCGTGTGGCAAGGAGGTAATTGTTACATTGCCAGGATTAAGCAGAAAGAAAGTTGTTTATTTTGGAGGGAGACAGAAATCCTAGTTTTCAAATTTTTCAAAAAAATTTAGATTTGTTGAGACTCAAAATAGCCATTTTAAGCTCTATTCAAAAGCAACTTGTTTCAATATATTATGAGAGAGTAAAAATTTCTGTAGAGTCACTAACTTCAAAAGGAAAAAGAAAATCTCTTTTATTATTGTTTCAGTATCCTGAAACAATAGAATGCTAGAAACATAGTGAGCATGGTATGTTGCAGAAACAATACCCAGTGAATATACCGCATACACAACACAAAGAAGATGGGTCTTTGTGAAAGGACAGGAATGTGATCCATACATGCAGGGGTTCCATATTTCCTGCACATATTTGCACATACGTTTGTCATTATTCTCACCTGGCATAGTTAATATTGTCTGGTGATTTGCCATAGATGACAACTGCCCTCCCTTAAAATCTACCAAAGGAATAATAATGGCCTGACTTTTGAAAAGTTGCTGACAGGGAACAAAAGCACATTAAAAAATTAAATTCAGTACTACCAGCAAATAGGAGCTTTATAATAACAATGGAAAGACATCGAGAAATCGCACAAATAATATTTATTTATTTATTTATTCCGTAAATTTGAATAAATTCCATAAAATTGAAAGAAACGTATACCTCTACTTTTCTTGGGTCATTAATGCATGCATTAGAAAGGATTAGATTTGAGTAATCTTCATAAGAAAAAAGAACATGACTGGATACTGTTGATAAGTATTGCCATAAAATATAAGGTACAATCATTACCAAAATTTCATAAGTCCCAGATACCATATTTTTAAATGACAAGAATACCATGAGAATTCTCAACATCTAAAATGTAGTACAAAAAGAATAAACTGGAGTCCATGAAATAATCGTAACAATGCAGCAATGTTCTTTTCAATGAATAAATGTTAATCGTAACAAGATTTCATTCTTATTTTTAGGTATTGGCATGTGATAATGTCAGTTTGAGATGGTTCCTATGTGAAATACAGAATTTAGAGTAAAATATATTTGTAGAAATTCTAATATTAAGGGAAATTAACATTCCCTTGGTCATAGTCGATATTAGTTGTAATCAAGATAGAATGTGTAATAATAAATAATTACTTAGCTTTGTCAACATAGATACATAAAGAATTCTAATTCTCATAATTTTCATGTTTCTCCATTTTATTTGAACATTAGACAGCATTTGGCATTAAATGTGTCATATTCTTTTTAATTTTACTTAAAAATATTTAAACTCTGTGAAATTGGTTCATAAAATTTCTCAAGGCAACTCAGCTTGCTGAATCTATCCCGTGACTCAAAATTTTTTCAGAAATTAATAATCAAAAATATTTAAATCCAGCTCAATACTATGCACTATAAAACATGGAAAACAATTATTAGTTAACCCTATCATAGACCTAATAACAAATTAGTAAAACTAAGGCTATTTTACTAAATAGTCATTTCAAAAGGCTATTTTACTAAATAGTCATTTCAAAAGGAGTATTTTCAATGAAAATTATAAGTTTAAAAACTAGCTTAATGGTTTTGGTCAAAATACAAGGACAGGAAATTGAAACTTCTAAGTTAAAAGAACAGTTTTTTATTTTAAATTTTTTAGTATGCTCAGTTATCCAGCATATAGTACATAAGTTTTGATGTAGTGTTCAACAATTCGTTAGTTGCATATAACAATTTTATCAAGATACTTTTTTAGATCAGAATATGATATTGCTTTTTTAGATGGTGATTCTCTCAGAATCATGAAGAATCAGAACTAAGAAAATGAAATAAATTCTTCAAGAATGTCAGAGCTTTAGATTTTTTTAGAATGAGATTAATATCAAGGAATCAACAAAACACATTTTAAAAAAAATATTTTATTAAAAAAAAAAATATTTTATTTATTTATTTGACAGAGAAACACAGCTAGAGAGGGAACACAAGCAGGGGGAGTGAGAGAGAAGCAGGCTTCCCGTCTAGTTGGGAGCCAGATGCAGGGCTCCATGTGGGCCTTCATGAGTGGCTTCATGCTGGGCTCCATGCGGGGCTCAATCCCAGGACTCCAGATCATGACCTGAGCAGAAGGTGGACGCTTAACAACTGAGCCGCCCAGGCGCCCCAACAAAGCACTTCTTTAAAGAATTTTGCACAGGTTCTTTTTAATAGAAATAAGAAAAAAGAAACCATTTCCTACATATGTTTCAAATAGTACATAGTACCAAATGCTCAATAAGTATTCCTTGAAAAACAGAGCAGCACAGTACCATGTGTTAAAAATAAGCCTCTAAGATTAAAAAATGCCTTTCAATCAGTTACCTTGAAACAAATTTTAAAGGATGATGTGCTGTGGTGGTTCTGAGAGACTGTACAGGATGCCTGGGTGGCTCAGTGGGTTAAAGCCTCTGCCTTCGGCTCAGGTCATGATCTCAGGGTCCTGGGATGGAGGCCCGCATCGGCCTCTCTGCTCAGCTGGGAGCCTGCTTCCTCCTCTCTCTCTGCCTGCCTCTCTGTCTGCCTGTGATCTCGCTCTTTCTCTGTCAAAAAAATAAATAAAATCTTAAAAAAAAAGAGAGAGAGAGACACGCACACACAACTAGACCTCAGTGACAACAGTAGAACATTCTAGGCTAGAAAAATTTCAAGTAAGGCAAAACAATTTCCCCTCTTAAAGATATATAAATCAAATTCGTACAATATTTTTAAATCATACTAACAGAAAATTCTTGGACAAGTTATTAAAATGTACCATAACTCATGTTCTTCTGCCAGTTGAATAATTGTTAACACTTATATAACATTTATTAAACAACATTCAAATGTGTATAAAGCAAATGAAAATCATTTGGGATCAATAACTCTTTATAATATAAAAAATTTAACTGACATAATTTTCAATTCAAAATGATCTCATAAAAATCAAAGATGTAAGACACTGTACATACTGCGATGTTGAAGTCTGAGCTGGCTAAGGAGTTTCTCAGCCTGTTGCTAAGCCTTCAAGTGAACTCATTCATGGATGACACAGCTGTCTGCCTGTTCCTACTGTTTTGTCTCAAAACTTGTAGTGACAGGTGTGTCTTGTCACTGTCTGGTATACATTACAGGCTTGCCTTGTTTATCATTCCAAGATGAGCTCCAATGTGTGTGACCCTGACAGTGCAGAATATAATCAATGCCCTTTGAACTGAGGAAGAGGAATTTATTGCTGTTAACACATTTTACAGTTTATAGGGTCACTAGTCCCCTAGCTTCTAAGGTTTTTTCCAAGCTTGCCTTCGAATCTATAAATGCAACTGATTTATATCACAGAATTGATGTGCTATATGATATTCAGTGTTTCCTTTTCTAAATTCCTTACCTCATATATAAAGTATAACAATAAAACAGAGTTAATAAGATAATGTTTTTCCTTCCATTATCCATTTCAGCAGGGTATAACAGCAAACTTCTGTAACAATGAATTTTCTGTGTTGGAGAAAAAGATGTTTAAACCCTAATCAATTTTATATAACTGCATTACAATTTCAGATGCATTCTATAAGCTCCTATCATTACTTCCTAAATTTACCTATAAAAATAAAATAGTAAATGAATTAAATAAGCAAAACATTATTTTGAAATACTACAGAAAATTTACCTGTCCACTTTTTTACTTGTTAACAGTTTTTTCTTTCTGAAAATAGAAAAACTTAAATTTAAAACAATTGCTATTTTGCAAGAGTGTATATATTTTAACTTAAGATCTGAATTTAAATTAATAATTAATAAGAAGATAAACATTTTTAAGCAAAAAGATTGAAAACAATCCTAAATTCTAACAAGAAGAAAAAAAGAATGAAAATAAGTCATAGTAATCCAATAACTTTACATGGAATTGAAATCAATTAGAATTAAATTAAATGATATATATGTCTTAATCATAACAAAGGACTCATGTACTAGACAGGAGGTAGTTTACCTTAAATTTAGTCAGAAGTCAAAGCATATTAGTTCTAAGACAATGAGAAGATACTCATTGAAACAGCTATTTAACATTAAAAAGCCATTTAAAGAACATCTTGAACCTAGGGGAGCCTGGGTGGCTCAGTTGGTTAGGTGGCTGCCTTGGGCTCGGGCCATGGTCCCAGAGAGCCGGGATGGAGCCCCGCATCGGGCTTCCTGTTCGGCAGGAGGCCTGCTTCTCCCTCTCTCATTCCCCCTGCTTATGTTCCCTCTCTGGCTGTGTTTCTCTCTGTCAAGTAAATAAATAAAATCTTTCAAAAAAAAATTAAAAAAAAAAAAGAAAAAAAAGAAAAGAATATCTTGAACCTATACCATTGAATTATTGTCTTACTTTAAAATACAGGATGAATCTCAAAACATGATGAAGTCTGTGTACCTGACACGTTTCTTAGTCATGAACAACAGAAACCAACTCTGGCTAACTGGAGTCAAATAGGATTACTAAAAAGATATCAGGTGACCCACAAATTGACAGACATGTTGGCAACTAAAGCTCAGAGAACAGCCGGGGACAAAGGGAGGTTAGGTCACAAAGAAAACAAGCATAGCCAGGGCTGCCCCTGGTGCAGCCGCCATTGTGTCCTCTCCACTGAGGCCTTCACTCCTTTCCTCAAACAAGAGCATCAGCCTCCATGCAAAGACTCTCCCACTAAAACCATGCCCTTCCTAGTCACTGGATTTGGGTTTAGCCTTGTGTTAATCTTAATTCTAGCTGCTGCTAAATTTAATTGGGTTGAGCAAGTCTTTTCCTCAGACACTGAACGAATTTTATCTCATCCCCACCCCAGCCTTTTGGAATGCCTTTGTAGTCAGGAATCCTTCTTTGGCAATTCACCCTTCAATGCCACCCCATTTTACACACGTTCTGCTGAGGTGATTCCACCTATTTTTACAGCATAGTCTATATCTTACTTGCCTCCAAATCTCTAACTCTGCCAGCCTTTGAATTCCAGATCTTCATTGCTCTTTCCTTTCTGACCACTTTAGCCATCACATTGGACATGTTTGAAAGTCAATTTATCATGTTGCTCAATCTTTTTCTTTTTTTTTTTTTCCCTTTTCTCTGCTTCTGTGTACTTTCTATAGGTAGCTCCGGCGTCTGGGCCACCCAGGACGTACCTAAACATGAGTCATTTTTGGTTTCCCCATCCCTTTCAACTTACAGGTTCAGATGGTGGCAACAGTGGTTAAATATTATTCTCTCTTCCTTCATTATTCCAGGAGCAGAACTGTCCCTATGCTCTGTCACTCTTCAGGCAAGTGCTGACTCTGACAGGACTAACATATTGAAGAGTGACCGCCTCTCACTGTGAAGCAATTGGAATCCTTGCCCACAAGGGTTCACAGGGAAGCCACAGGAAGAAGATTCCTTTCCTTTCTGATTATAAATTTGTGGAAACATGAGGCCAGAACCTTCTACAGACATATACCACTGCCCCATGTACCGCACCTGCCTGTCTACTATAAGAGAAAATAGGCTGATATCTGAAGGGAGAGAGAGATGAGACATGGAGAGTGACTGACAAAACCACTGTCCCTGGTTCCAGGTGCACTCCTTTCCCATTCAAGTTTCAGTCACCGAGATATTATTTCCCTCCTTTTATACTTAGTCAGAACGCCATGACTAGACAAGTTTTTCACTCATTATTTAATGTCACTGCTTGCTTGACATCATTCTCCATTACCTACAGAATAAAGACCGTGGCGTGACACTTAGCTCTACACAATCCAGACCTAAAATTTCCCTCCTCCTCTCCTGCAAGTCTTTCCTATCCTCTCTTATGTTATAAATTCTAGCCTCTTTTCTACCTATTAAATTTCCACCTCGCTGAAGAGCACAAATTACCTTTTTTTCTTCAGTAAATTAAACACTGAGAAGTGGATATGCAAGTCTCATGTTGCAGTCTAAATTTCATTGTCTCTGTGTGATCATGGCCTCTGCAAGTCTGCTATTTCTTGTAAAATTGTACAGTATCTTTGCTTAACTTTAAATGAACTACGTACATAATATTGTTGTGGAAGATCTGAGGCGACAGAGGAAACTCAAGAGGCACGCAGAGAGCAGGGAGAACACAACTTTATTACACCGGTGGGCTCAGTGGAATCATTCTCAAAGACTGAGCGCAGGGTTAGGGATGAGTTTTATGGTTATGGAGGATGGGGGATGGTAACGGGATGTTTTTCTCAGTCTCTTATGACTGATTGGCCCTCTTTATGTGGGGGAATAATCTATACAGAGCGCCAGAGGAGAGTGCTAAATCTTCCCCAGGAACTTGGTTTTTGTTTTTTTTTTTTTCCTTTTAACCAAAGGGGACGGTCATTTAGTCTTTTTCTGTCTCAGCAGGAGCAGTGGGGAGCAGCAGACAGGGCGGGGCTGGGGACTGGGGGTTTTTCTGCCTCAATATCTTTGAAGAAATCTTATTCCCATGTAATTTTATTCATGAGATTTCATTTAACTGGCCATTGATTTTATTCAACCTGCTGCAAAGCAAGAAAAATATATGAGGCCCTTTCAGAATATTTTTGAGAGTCACAGAAGTCAGAGTGCTTGAGTCACTCACTAGGTCAATGTGAATATTCAGGTTTTGTGCAGGTTCTGCATGACCTTGAGCTGTGTCCCCTCAGCAGTCACCCCAGAGTTTGTCTGTGAAACAGAAGCCATGCCTGTGCTTTCTGCTCAGAGGAAACTGGAAAGCAGAGTAGCTGATCTCTGGGACTCTGCCTTAAACTTGATCCCACTAGTGATGCCCTGAAGAACAAAACCCACCTAGGAGTCTTCCCCAGCCATGAAGAATCATGGGAACTTCCTGGCCTTGCTGGACTATTAGGTCCATGTGACTGTTCAACCTTGACTCTCAAAATACTCCTCCCTCCACAGCTCACTCTTCTGAGGCTACCTTCAACAGCTTCACAGTAAACGGCTCCCCTCTGCTCCAGAGGAGAGAAGTAGTCCATTCAGAATTTTTGGTTTGAGTTTAGATTAAAATTGCTCATTATAAATCTGATTGCTCTTCTGCCTCAAACACTCTGCAGCGATGTAACTGCTGGCAAGTGAATTGAAGCAGATCTTTCATTTCAACGCTTCTTCCCTTTTGTGGCAAACTTTAAATATTCTTGGGGAAAGTTGCCAAGGGCCCTGACAGAAGTTTTACCACCTCTGGTCTAAGGAAAATGTCTTGCCTGTTAAAAAGAACTAGGTCAGTTTTCAGCAAACCTATGAAGGCAAATCTATTGAAAAACAAAAGGAGTTTTGTCTTTTGTGGGGAACGATAGAAAAAAGAGGTTTTTCAGAGTTAATGACTCAGGCTGAGGATCTCTGAGTCCCCTAGGCAGTCGCTTCCATGTGGTAGCAATTGTATTTTAATAATGAAACTGCTGGGGTGTTTATAGCATAAGCAGAGGAATCAGGAGTCACAGGGTCTCCCTTGGCTTGGAATCATCCACATAACCTCAGGCAAGTCACTTGCAGTGAATGCCTCAGCTTAATTATCATCAAAATCGTGAATTGAGAATCAGCCTGGTGAATTCTGAGGTGGAATTCTGAGGTGCCATTATAGTACTACCAGAAATAAAAGCTTTGGAAAGGTTTGGAGGTTTCAGGAGTCAGGCCTGGCAACCTTTCATGCAGAATACTCACACCTGTCAGCAAGACTGCAGCATTTGAAATCACTTGTCGGTTAACTTGGAATCACCCTTAGACAGGAAAGTTCTAGCCAAAGATTGAAGCTCCACTGCTGTAACAAGGTCAGTGGGTCAAAGATCTTTATTATTTAATAGTACTATCACTATTTCTATGCTTTAATTCAGCATTTTGCAAATATGGGCAGGGCCATTCTCTGATCTATGGAGAGTTGTCCAGCAGAAAATGAATTCCTTTTCCTTACGGAGACTCTTTTTAAAGGGAATAGCACCCCCAGTCTGCTCTTCTCCCCTCTGTTCATGCATAGCAGGAAGTGTTCACAAGTTACTTCATTCCCTCTGCTCCTATACTGTGAGATGCTTGCCGCTCAGAATCCTTTCATTAACAATAGGGCTGAATAGGGTTTTGGATCTCTCTTGCATTCTTCTTGAAACAGACACCTATCTTGCTTCCTCACCAGGGCACTCAGGGCTTTCTGCTCCTCAGTACTCTTCAGTGGATTCACCTCTAATTCCTGATCAGGGGACATTTTGCTCTGTCTCCTCTTATCATGGCTTTAATCACCATACAAATTCTGATGACATACACATTCAGATCTCTACCCCAGGACCACCTCTCTTAGACCTTGATTTTAAAATCAAACTGCCTATTTTTAACAATATTAACTTGAACAATCCATATACTTCTCAAACTTGACTAAAATTGAACTCACAGATTCTATCCCCCACCTCCAACACGGTTGCTCTTCTGGTCTTCTCTGCCTTAGTACGTGGCATCACTATCCATCTTGGTGCTTCAACCAATCTCCCTTTCCTATATCCTCCTCAGCAGCAATCTGATTACCTGCAAGAGGATCTCGAATCCACTGTCTCTTCGGCCACTCCTCTCTATTCCAGTCTTCCACTCTATGAGAGAAATGCCCATGTCTTCTGCGTTTCTTGCTTCTACTCTTGCAGAAGCCAGAGTTCTTTCCCTAAACTGAAAATTAACTAAGTCACTCCTCTGCTTAAAATATTCCATTCCTTGTCATGGCACCTAAAATAAAACTGTGTCTTCTTACCATCACTTCTAAGATCTTGAATAACTGTTCCCCACATATTCTATAAACCCATCTGGTGTCACTTTCCCCCTTGTTCACTACTTTCCAGGCCCACAGTGGCCTTCTGGCCATTACTAGAACATGATAAGTCTTTCCCACTTCCAAGTCTAGGTTTTTTCTGTGTCTAAGATACAGAAAACCCCTGACACCCACAATTGTAATGGTTAACTTATTCAGTAATCAGCTTACAAGTCCACTTCTCAGAGAGGACCACTGTAGATTCTTCTTAGTTTGTATCTATCATAGCACTTTTTATCTTATAAAAGACCTTTGACAACCTACAATTGCTATACTCATTTATTTATTTGCTAGCTTATTGTCCACCACCATTAAAACATAAGCTCTGTGTGAGCAATGCCTATGGCCTTTCGTCAAATGTTTCATCTCTCAATTCTAGCATTATTTAAACACGGTAGGTACTTAGTGAATACTAACTGACTGATTTTTTGAATGAATGTATGAATAAGTGAATGAACCCTAGACTTGATTCTTGATTTTAGTTTTAATGCTACTCAGTAAAAGTATTTTATCTACATTTTTTATTTTAGTACTACTTGATATTTCTTGATATTCCTTCTAACCAGTATTATTTTAAACATGCAGTTTATATATTTACAGTTTTACAATTTTGCATTTTAAATTGAATAAGCTTATATAATTTAAATGGTCACAAGCATTTCCTATCATTAATACATTCCTATGAGTAATACATTGGACCCCTTGTCAATGAACTGTGCTTGTTTTCTATGCTTACTTTTACCAGCAAATAAGATTGTGGGATAGCCTTATTCTTGTCAGATGCCTAATTTAACTGATGCTGTGGAGTGACTCTTGAGTTAAATTTGGAAAGCTGAGTAAATGGTTCATAAAGTATACCTTCAATTGAAAATTCTAGCACTATGGTTTTCTATCACACCAAAGTCTTCTATTTGTTTTCCTAATATATAGAAATAATTATTGATAAAACACTGAACTTTTCCTCTCATTCATTTACATACATAGCCTTGTAATATTTGATATCTTCATGCATTTATGTGATCAACAGACTATAATTATTCATACCACATGTTCTAAGTGCCTAATATGTACAGACTTTGTGTGAAGCAGCAGATATACATGAATAAATTCTAAACAGTCAAGGATGTTATATTCTAGGAGTGTTCAATCATGATTTAGTGTGATAAATGTCTTATTATATGTATATAAAGTTAGTACAGAATAACAGAGGTAGAGAAGTAGGTTGAATTTCTGTTGTATTCTAGGTGTTGTACAATCATTTTACATACAAAATCTTGTTTAATTTTCACAACCATTCTGGGGCTTATAGAAATAGAGCTTGTAGAAACCTTGGGCTTTGGCCAGGATTATACAGTTAGGAATGGTGGGTATTTTAAGCCTAACTTATCTGACTTCAGACCTCCATTCTCCCAACCATAGCATGTTACCTCATTCTCCCTGGGAAATGAGAGGATGAGAACTGAGCAGGGTTAGAAAAAGGCTGGGAGGTGATATGACATTTGGAATGAGGAAATATGCATGAGGCCCAAGGTCATTTTATTGGGTCTGCCTTTTTTTGGGAGGAAGAGAACTACCAGCAGGTAGAAAGCTTCAGGAATATGGTGAGCATATTCAAGGACTGGCAAGAATTTCAGAGCAGTTGGAGCTTGAGGAGAAAAGCAGAGAATGATAAGATTGCTGATGTAGAGGTTGAGAAAAAAACAAGTCACAAACGGTCCTCGGTGTCAAGCCAAAGAATCCTGATATCATTATAAAATAAAGAGAAGACAAAGAAAGCATTGGGGGGGGGGCAATAACAGACCAAATACAGGTATTTCTAGGGGATCCTTCTTGTAGAAGGGTGGAGAAGGCAGTGGGATCAGGCAAGAAATTATGATAATATGGGCCAAACAGTGACGAAGGTATGCATAGCTAAGGATCGATGCTAAAGATTTTAAGGATATAAACATCATACGCTTTGGATGTGAACGTGTAAAATAAGGTGGGTTTAAAATTTACAGTGTCCCATCTCTCCCACCTTTTGTTTTTTCCTTTTTAGTTACTTGATAAATTTTGGCCTTTGCTTTCCAAGCAGTCATTAGAAGGGAAGAAATACCTATGGATACGGTCTGAAAAATCAAACTTATTTGTTGTTATTTTAGTCTAAAATACAGATTGCAAGTCATTGCAGACTGAGCTTGAGCAAATTCATTTTAATCTTTATCTTTAAATCAAATGAACCAGAATATATGTCACTAAACTATTAGAAAGAAGTACCTTCTGAACTTCCTTTTATGCCCTGCCGCAACCCACTTCTTTCTATATGTGGGTACTATGAGGCACAGAGTATAAAAGCATATCACACATGCACAGACACATGCATAGAACCATAACATTTACCTCCTGTGGAAGAAACACATATTCTAACTTGTTTCTTGGTTCACCCTTCCTTTAAAACATAACTCCTTCACTTCCATCTGGAGTATTTTATGAGACAACTTCCTAGTCTGTGCAGAAGGTCAGATCAGATTTCCTGAATCTGGGGGCTATTTGGAGAGAATTCCTAATAATAAGTAAAGGCAACAAATCAAATTCCAAATGGAGCTTAAATTGACAGATAGAAACATAAAGTCCTACAGCATATGCAGGGTGGTAGAAAATACCAAAAATCAACAGCTAAGCTATGAGCAAATGCTCAGTTATTTCTAATTACATTATTTGGATTTATGTTTTACTTTCCATTTGTCAAATGTTGAGATAACTGTGGAAACCACTTCAGTCCCATTTTGGAAATATAATCTCAGTAGGAAAGTTAAAATTTAGATATAACCATTATTAGCCTGAGGACACAGCCATTAACCACAATGGTATCAGTAATATTCACGTTCATTGGCACCACTGAATTAATTCTGTAGACCCAGCATTTTGTTCACATTATAATAGTATCTGGATGAAAGTCTCAAGATCCATCCCCTTAGAAGATTATCATTAATCTGAGAGAATGCAGTCTTCCAAATTATCTTTTACAATTATATACTACACAGTGTTTTGACTGCATGGTACAGAAACTATCTTTTGCGATTTACTAATGCCAGGAGAGATCACTGATATTTCCTATGTTTCTAACATTGTAAATTTACCTTTGAGCCACCATAGAAACAGAGTTGAACTTCCCATGGCAATATCTAGTCAAAATACCTATTACTTTTCTTATCGTTACCTATTTAAAAGAAAGATGCATCTACTTCAAAATGAATGCTGATATCTTGTCAGAAAATAATGGACAATGATGCAACATATCTTATTTTCATTACATGTTTGTTCTGACATCTACCTTCCAGAAGACAGAATTTAAGTAAGTCTAATTATTTCTTTTATCATTTTGCACCTCTGAAATATCACTGAACACACCTGTCATTTCCCCCTCCAGCTAAATGACATCATCCAGCCCTTGGAACACATGTGAGCTTATGCTAAAAAGCTTATGCTGAGCTTAGAGAAATCATGGAGTATTAAATATATATTGTGCTTCACATGCTTATAAAAGTCATATCCACTTCTAGAGACCACTGGTTTCATTTTTCATTCCATTTGATATTATCTCACATCTGTGGAAATATGAGTGAAAGATCACCTCACTTGGCATTGAAAATTGTGGAACCCCTTATGGAATATTCAATATGAAAACCGGACAATTGGTCTTAGAGGCAATTCCAACTAGAATAATAGATCCTGGGAGAATATGACCTAAAGTAACCATTTTAGAGATACTACATATACTTCTTTTTGTGAAATGTGGTTGGCACCTTATAATGAAAAGTTACATTTCTCTGTAAATATGTTTGAAATTCTATTTTTACAATAAATACTATACTTTTAACTTTTTGTCTCTTTATTAAGCACCAGAATATAGTCATGGTTCATTGTGAATCACTGAAGGAAAAGAATATTCCGTATATCTCCTCAGGTTCTTAATGTAGGTATGTACAAAATTGGGAAAAAATAAACAACCTTCCATGCACAACCACACTTACTGTCATTCCAAATGTGTCTACAATCTAAAGGGAAATGTACCTGAATATTAGATGAGCAAGTCCTAGACAGGAGGTTTCTATTCAAGTTCTCTGGGAAGGTGGAATGTATCTTGATTACTATTAACCATTATCTTCCCCGACCTACATTCTGTACTTGTCTTTGTGATCAGAACTGTTGTATATTTAAATGCGTTCTATAGATTTTGCTAAGTAAGAAGGAAGTTCTGTTTACCCAAAACATGAATGTTAACATTTCCTCTGTGCTTAGCACCATTTTTTCCATGTACCAATTTCTGGCTAAGAAGGGAAAATGGGTGTGTGTGTGTGTGTGTGTGTGTGTGTGTGTGTGTGTTAAAAATTTTTTCACCAGCACTCCAGAAGATGTTTGCAAGTAGAATCACATTTGAATTGGCTTGAAATATAATTACATTTTGTTGTATCCAAACCTCATGAAATGTAATGCCTTTGCTACACAAAATTAGTTAGCCAGAGAAGGGCAATTCTGGCCAGGTCAAGGAGATGTGGTATAGGACAGTTCTGGCAGGGGACTCCCATTCCCACAGATGAGGCCCAAGGCTTGCGAAGGGCCCAGTAGAGGGGAAGGAGACAGGGATCCTAACCTCCCGGGGCTGAGTAACATGGTCAAGGCTTTATGTCTGTCCATCCCAAAGAGAAAATGCAGTAGGGTATTGTCCTCTGAAAAGTGGTCATGCCTCTTTGAGACCAAGGCAAGACAGTGTTCCTTCTCTTAAACACAGAAGAAAGATACGTGAAAAGTAACATTTTCCCTGAGCTTCCTTTCCCACCAATCAACAATATAGCCCTGTCTCTCAACTTCTTTCTCTGCTGTTAGGATGTAGCTACTTAAAAAAAAAATTAAGAATAGACAAATACTCAAATTCCACTATATTATCAAGCAAGATGACCTTCTTCAAAACATATTTTGTCAATCACAGATCCTGCCTGTGCTTAAATTTACTACACATGAAAGCAAATTAATCTTAAAAGTACTGGCATTCTAATTTAGTAAATTTTTTTCCATTTAATAGTGGATTGCTAAGGAGTATTTCCAATATGGAGATAAAACAGGAAGGGCTTTAGGAGTAGATCTGAAATCTTAGAACAAAGTAACAAACTTCTGAGCTGAGTAAAATCTGTAGTATGTATGCTTGGTTTTTGCTACCATGCTAGCCACAGTAAAATTTAAGCTTATTCACCAAAGCAGACTCAAAAACACCTTTGAGAGGAGAATCTTGCAGTTGTCTGTAGGAATTTCTTTAGTCTCTTTATGTACTTTCAAAAAAATATCTATACAATGTCTGTCAAGGACTATGGGTGAATGTTAAGCTGACAATAAGAAAATAGTCCTCTTCCAGTCATTTCACATTGAATACCACTTAATATGAAATGCTACTCAATCCTTGTCAAAAGCACTGGGGTACAATAAATACTAAAAATAATCATTTCAAGGACTCCTTTCCAGATTTTGTTAACTCTATGACTGGTCAAGCCAACTCAGCTGAAAGTCGAACTTGACTCTATTTTCTTTTTTTCTTTTTCCCCTCAAAAAAGTTTTTTTTTTTTTAAAGGGTTTTTTTTTTTTTAAGATTTTATTTATTTGACAGAGAGAAACATAGCCAGAGAGGGAACACAGCAGCGGGGAGTGAGAGAGGGAGAAGCAGGCTTCCCGCCGAGCAGGGAGCCCAATGCGGAACTCGAACCCAGGTCTCCGGGATCATGACCTGAGCTGAAGGCAGTTGCTTAACCAACTGAGCCACCCAGGCGCCCCACCCTCAAAAAAGTTTTATTTTTTAAAGTTTACTTCTTTCTTTTCCTTTCTTTCTTTCTTTCTTTCTTTCTTTCTTTCTTTCTTTCTTTCTTTCTTTCTTTTTCTTCTCTCTTTCATTATATTTTTTGGACGATCACCTTTTCTGAATGACTCCCTAAAATGTGAACACACATGTTGTTGCATCTACTGTATCAGTTCTTATAGTTCTGCCTCAGTAGAGCTCTGGGTTAAAACCAAGAAGCATGGATCTAGACTGTTTGGGTGTGTCCTGGACCCTCACTACTTCAGTGACCTTAGGCAGGTTTTCAATTCTTTGTCTCTCTGAAAAGTCTGGACCTTTTCAGACCATCTGTGGACCCCAAGCTAACAAAGTCTAATTTCCTCCACAATTAAAATGGGAGAAATTGCATTATTTAATATCCTCTTAGCTTAAAATAAAATAATCTGGTTTAGACTAGTTTAAGCAAAAAAGGAATTTATGGGATTGTCTCAGAGAACCTAAGTGGATGTCAAACAATGTAGCCTTGGGAAAAAAAGGGGCCAGGCCCTCCTCTGTGGTCTCAAAAGCAGGATACCAAGCTCCTACTCATGGCTGTTAACACCAGCTAAACACAATGACCCCAAGTGACTGTTAGTTTGGTTCAAAAATTTCACTGTCCAACAAAACTAACAAGTACCCATTACTTGACAGGTATTGTGCTAAGATCTTGAGGTGTATCTGTGAAAGATATAGATTCAGATTTATAGTTTAATTGGACACAGGGCATGCAGGAAAGTGCCTGATCCAATAAATATTTGTTGAATGAATGAATGTGAGTGAGTGAATAAATATAGACATTAATCACATAACATGTTGTAGATTAGGATGGATATATTAGAGTGAGTCCATACAGGCACTTAGGAGAGACCCTTACTACAAAATAGTTTGCTCCCTCTCATAGCCAAGCTCCTCAAAGTGCTTTATTTATTTCTTTATCTCTTGTTCACTCTTAACCACCTTTTTGTAAGGTTTCCATCTACCACTTCATAAAAAGGCACTTGTTGAGGTAATCGATGACCCCCATGTAATCATGTTTAAGAAGTAATTTTCCAACTGCATCTTATACAAATTCTCAGTTCTATATGATATAGTAGACTACTACTTTCCTCTTCTTTTGTCTATGACACCATAGTCTCTTAGATTGTCCTCTACTCTGAAGATACTTTATCTTAGATTCTTTTGCTAGTTCTCTCTCCTACCCAAATGTTGGTTTTCCTCAAGGTGTTCTCTTGGACACTTCTCTTTTCTCTTCCTTTGCCCCCCACAACTCCTCCTCTTCCTCCCCCTCTTCTTTCTCCTCCTCTTCTCTTTCCCCTCCTCCTCCTCCCCCTCCTCTTCCCTTCCTCCCCTTCCTTCTTCTTCCTCTCCCCTTCCTCCCCTTTCTCCTCCTTTTTCTCTCCTCCTCCTCCTCCTTCTTCCCTTCCTCCTCCTCCTTCTCTCTCTCTTTTCCCATGTATTTTCCCTTCATAGATGATCTCCTGCAATCCTATGGTTTTAAACACTGATTTTATTCAAATGAACCCTAAATTTATTGTCTAGACCATTTTCCCTTGAACATTTCTAATTGCTACTGTCCTCTCATCCTGCTAAACCTTCAAATCACAGTTTCTATTGCAAAATATTCATTGGCTGCAACAGCCTACACTGATCATAGTATTCCCTTTAGTGTGGTTAACTCACTTTGTTCTCCTGACTCTACTACCAGTCTATAAGTTTTCCAAAACAAGGACCACTTCTAACTTAATCACTGTATCCTCAGACCCTGTCACAGGCCTGGCACTTAGTAGACCTTCAGGGAATGTTTGGAATGACTGACACCTGAACAGGACTCAGGGATATCCAACATAGATACTATGAGAAGGAGCTAATGTATGTGCTAGGAGGAAAATTAAGAATATGTAGGTGGACTAGGGATGGTGCAGTAAAAGAAGACTTCCGTATAAGCAGAAGATATGGCATACACAAACATTTGTAGACAGGATTTATAAAGATGAGGGTGAGTGGGTGGCATGGTGGTTGGCAAGTGTCTCATTTTGAACCAGACTTTATAATATTCCGGTGCTTTAGTTTTACATTGGCTTTAAAACCTTTTAAAGGACATGCATCTGATTGTTTATTATTTTTTATAATTACATAATTGTTTAATCTTAATATCCAAGTGAAACTTAATCAGCAGTGTTTTAGTATACTTCAGTTTTTTCATTCTTCTGTAAAGTACTCCGTGATCTATAAAAAACCCCTTTAGAATGTGCTCTTTTAAGAAACCTCTGATCACATTATTAAAGGAGAAAATATTCATGAATGTGAACATTTTTATCCTTTAGACTACTGTTTGACACAAAATGTTCAAGAATCACTTAAGATTTTGTTTAATAAAGTTGAAAGCTCTTCTGTGGAAAATACAACACATCTATAGAACTATGTTTCACTCTTTACCCCTGTAGTGGTTGCTGGTCCGCTATCAGAGTCATGGGTGCTGGGGGATAGGGAGAAACATAAGAAGAAAGGTGACAGGAGAAATGAGATTCAGGGTTCTGAAAGCCTCATGAAGGACAACGTCTTTGTATTTTTGTATCAAGAGTTAGTAGCTATTGAATAATTTAAAGGTATTCAAAATACATTTAAAAATAATTACTGGCTGCTGTACTGTGGTGGGGCGATATATATAACAAAGTACTGTGGACCGGGTGATTTTAACAATAGAAATTCATTTTCTCATGATTCTGGGGGCTGGAAGTGAAAACAAAGATGTTGGATGAGCTAGTTCCTTCTAAGGGCTGTGAGGAAAGGCTCTGTTCCAGGTCTTACCTTGCAGCTTTTAGATGACCATTTCTCCCTGTACCTCTTAATATCATTTTCCTTCTATGCTATCTTTGTGTCTAATTCCCTTTTTATAAAGATATTGGTCATACTGGATTAAGACTCATCCTAATGACTTCATTTTTAACTTGATTACCTATCTCCAAGCAAGGGCATGTTCTGAGAGGCACTAGAGGTTAGCACTTCAACGTAAAAATTTGAGGGGACACAATTCAGCCCATAGAAGCTACCATGAAGTGAACAGAATATGGAGCAGATTTGGGTTAAAGTCGGGGAAGAGCAGTTAACAAAGGCAGTGAGCGAAACAAGTGAGAACTGTTGTGAATGGATCTTGGATCTTGGTGTTTGGACAAAATAGCATAGAAGTATAAGTGGACTTGAGAGATGTTGAGGAATGCAAATTTGCAAAAATCGCTGGTTGAATAGATGGATCAGGTAGAAGGAGTTGTCAGGAATGTTTCCATGTGCTGTCAGAATAGTGAATATTGAATATTGTGAATATTGAATATTGGTACTATTTACAATATGAAGAATTTAAGAACAGTTTGAACATGACTTCTCTTTTGAATGTGATGATTTTAAGTATCTGGGGACCATCCAAGTGAACATGACCAGGAAAATCAGGTCAAAATCTGAGCTGAAAACCACAGAGTTACATACTCAGTTTATTTTCTGTATTTCTTCCCTATAATAAGCATGTTTAGTCCCTATCTTTCTTCCCTAAAATAAGCATGAAAGCTATAATTGGATTGATGAGTGTCATTTTAGCTGCATATCCCGGGTTGTGATATTCAACAAGTCCATACAGAGCACTTGCTAGAGGGCCTAGGGATGAGGGGAAGTTTGCAATATTAAATAGGTTTGTAATGGGGTCTCAGAAAGAAGGAGAAATTTTAGGAAGGGTTAAAGATGGTGAGGTAATTCACCAAATGGGTTTCTGAAAGATTTCTAGGCAAAGAGAAGAGTAGAGCTGAAATCCTAAGAGTAATGCATGCCTGATTCATTCTAGGACCAGCAAAGAGGCTGGAGTGGAGTAAACAGTGGAGAGTAGCCCAGTAGGAGACTAGAAATGTAGTAGAGGGGAAGACAAGGAGAGTCTTATAGACCATCATAAGGCTTTTCTTCCAAATGAAGTGGGAAGGCACTGCAGCATTTTATTTATGTATTTATTTACTTACTTACTTACTTACTTACTTTATTTATTTATTTATTTATTTATTTATTTATTTATTTATTTATATTGTTACTTAAATTTTTTTTCCAGTGTTCCAAGATTCATTGCCCATTCCCCAAACCCAGTGCTCCACGCAGTAGGTACCCTCAGTACCCACCACCAGGCTCTCCCATTCCCTCAAGTCCCTCAGTTTGTATCTGTGTCCAAAGCCTCTCTTGTTTTGTTTCTCTCCCTGAATTACCCTACTTCCCATTTAGCATTTTGACAAGTGTTCCAGCTTGCCACACAAGGGGTCATGTCAGCTGTAGTAGTTGAAAACAGACACAGTGGAACACAGGTAGAACTGCTAGAAAGTAATGTGACAGCAGATGGCTTACACCTGGGCCACTACAGTACAGGTGGCTAGAACTAGTTTTATCTGGGATGTAATTTTTAAAAGTAGAGTCCTCAGGATTTCTTCACAAACTGGTTGTGGGTTTAAGAGAAAGAGGAGGCAAGAATGACTCAAAGTCTTTTGGCCTGAGAACCTAAAGAGACACTTATGACTGGAGTAAGTCTAGCAGGGAGAAATTAAGTGCTCACTTTCAGCTATGCTCTGTTTGAGATGTTTATTTATCATTCATGTGATTATGCTGAGCGGGCAGTTGAATGAACAAGTATATGGCATTCAGAATAAAGATCTAGAGATTTACAATTAAAATTTGTGAAATTTATTTGTGTTGTGGTCAGAGAATGTGATCTTTGTTTTACGGATATTTGAGGATTATTGACATGTTTGTTTTATAGTCGAGTGTGTGATCATTTTGTAAATGTTCCATTCATGCTAGAGAAGAATGCATATCCTATCTCGGATGTTCACCTTGATAGCTTTACCAATGTTTAACTTGAACTGTGAGTAAAATAAATGTGTGTGGGAGGGATAGGCTAATGTAAATTAGGATATTTAATCCCTAATGGGCTAGACTAATTGTTAGAAAAAAATAAATATACTAGCGTTTTACGGGGTTTTTTGAACCATATTTGATTTATCTCATTGCATTCCCATATTTCCAGATTTTAGTTTTAGGTTGCTTTGAACATCTCTCTAATAAGAATATATTAGATTTTTTTTTGTTTGATTTCTATTCACTCTGATGACCTCTATATTTTATATTATGAGTTTAATCTCTTTATAATAGTTTTATTTGGTATTGGCTTTTTGTTGCATTATAACAAACATTCAGAGAACTGTGCAAATCACACGTATGAACCCAATGAATTTTTCACAAACTGAACACTCTTGTGAAACTCATCAACATGAAGAAATAAAACACTATTGCAGCCTGGGTATGTGGGTACCAGAGCACACGACTCCCAAACAGACCAGAGTTTTTTGGCCATTCACCACTGACAAAATTCAAAGGCAGAGAAACAAGTGGTGGTAAAACAAGAGAGGAATTTATTTTAGCGAGGCCAATACCTGGTAAAAAGAGATTAACACCTCAAAGACTGTCTCCAAAATCCTGAAAATATTTCGTTTTATATAAGGCAAATGTGGAGGAAAGATGAGTTGGTACTTGTAGGTAAGCAGTGAAGGTTAAATCAGTCATAGTCTTGGCATCAGTCACTCCCAGTCTTGCTGGCTCAGGGCAGTCTTCATTGCTTGAGGTGGTTTGTTTTGGTTCCCATTAAGGGATGCTATACCTACAGGGTCTTCTGCCTAAGTTAAGAGATAAGGTGGCAAGCAGAACTTAATTAATTAGAAAGATTGAGATCAAAATGTAGGTGGTTTAAGTCCTCTTTCACTATGGTGCCCAAAGTTCCCTTATGGCCCCTTCTACCTAGCATAGCTAACATCCTGACTTCTGACATCATAGATTAACTTAGCCTGAACTTTTGAAAATTATGCAAATAGTGTCATACAATATATATCTTTTTTTGTCTGAAGGGGATGGATATGTTGACAGAGATGTAATAAAACAAAGCATAGCAAAATATTAATGATGTAATCTTAGTGGTGATATTCTGGTGTTATTGTAAAATGCTTTTGATTTTGGCTGTATTGTTGAAAATATCCATAATAAAATGTCAGAAACATACTTTGTTATATTGTCCTGATTTCCAAGAAAAAAGTTGAAAGGTTCAAATGTATCAATTTGTATGGTATGGGAACTTCCTAGCTCAGGTTTTCTTAGCAGACCAGCAGCTTGATCTCTTGACAAATATGTCTCTGTAACTGAGAAGAATGGCTCACTAGAAGACTCACAGCTTGCTCACGTGTTTTGTGCAATCATCCTACATTCTTTGTTCTGATTTTGAATTAATTGAATCATCTTCCATTTTTTTTTAAATTCTCAAAGAAAAGGAAGAGAATATAGTACTTTAGACCCCATGTTGGATAATTCTCTTTCTCATATGAATTGATTACTTTTGTGTTAGAAATTTGGTTTCTCCTGAGCAGCTCAAGACAAATTGACCATCAAGATACAGGCTTCATGACATGCAGGGAGAGTCTCTGGACCTAAGACAGTTTCTTTAACACAAAATAGCAAACCACAAAGTCCCAATTCCTTATCTTTATTACTATTGTGTATAAATAAAGGATGCTCCATTTCCATGAAATTGCTTCAAAAGTAACCGGGATAAAAGTAAATTTGTTTATATTTAATTTCTCTTTCAGACACAAAGATTCCCATACCAACATAATAGTGTTGTTATAGCCATTTTGAATACAGAAATAGCATTGTGATAAAGTGGCTATTATGGTGTCATTCATTAAAGTGAAACTCAATTATCTCTCATCCCCTTCAGTACAGTAATAGATTACTTCTCTTAAAAAAAGTTATTATTAAAAAAAATTTAACACTGTACCTGAATTAGAAAAAAAAGAAAAATATGTATTCATAGATACTGGGCATGTGTTTCTTTGCACTTAGTAATTCCTCATCAATTAAAATATACTTTGCAAAAGCTAAGGATGCCATGTTTTAGGGTACACTTAGCCATCCCCCAAAACAAAACTTGACAGTAAATTGCTAATTTTAAACATCTTCCCTAAAATTCTGGAGGGAGCTATTGAGATTATGCAGAGACGATGAGCATCCTTATGACTTTCTTTATTACAACTATTAAGATGCTAGACTGCAGTAAAACTGAATTAAATTGGTTTTCAATAGTCTTTTAATGGAAAAGCCACAGGGTGGCTATTCACGTCCACTGCAAAATTACAAGTTTGGGTTTTTTTTCCCCCTTCAGCAGAATTTAAGAATGTAACATATACCACATTCTCTCCTGAGCACTGGAAAGGAAAATGCACTTAAGTAACAGGTGGAGTACATTTAGTTTGAGAAAAATCAAAGTCCTATCATTAAGAACCATCTTTGCACTCTCTAAGGTCTTTCAGCTCTGTATTCATGGTTTGTTAAGTGAACTAATGCAAATCTCAAGAAAATGAGCAAATTAAATATACAAATAAACAAGAGTTACAGAAACATTGTAAGAAATGAATTGGCAAGAGATAAACAGGTGAAACTTCACAACAAAGTAGGAGATTGGGAGATCACAGTTGAGAAAAAGAGCCCTAATCTTAGGACACTATTGTTCTTCAGTTTCGATAATGCACCAGGCTTTGGACAAATTTCTTAATGTCTCTGAGCCTCGTAAACTAATCATAAAATAATATGGGGGGAGTTTATTTGTGAGGATTAGTTGAGGTAATATAAACAGAAAGGCTGTATATATTTAAGGATAATTATTCAAACGACAATTTCTTTTGATGTTTAAAGACCTATTTATTCCTTATCGTACCTAAGGATATTTATCCTACATGTATAAGACAGATTCTGACCTTGACAGAGTCCCAACTTTGATTACTTAAGAAATGTAACTTTAGGGGCACTTGGGGTGCTCAGTGGTTAAGTGTCTGCCTTCGGCTCAGGTCATGATCCCGGAGTTGGAGGATCAAGCCCTGCATCAGGCTCCCTGTTCGCTAAGGAAGCCTGCTTCTCCCTCTCTCACCCCCCTTCTTGTGTTCCCTCTCTAGCTGTGTTTCTCTCTGTCAAATAAATAAATAAAATATTTAAAAGAAAGAAGAAGAAGAAGAAGAAGAAGAAGAAGAAGAAGAAGAAGAAGAAGGAGGAGAAGAAGAAGGAGAAGAAGGAGGAGGAGGAGGAGGAGGAGGAGGAGGAGGAGGAGAAGAAGAAGAAGAAGAAGAAGAAGAAGAAGAAGAAGAAGAAGAAGAAGAAGAAGAAGAAGAAGAAGAAGAAATGGGACTTGAAGAATGCTGCAAGGCCCCTCCTGTCCCAGAAATATCTCTGAAAGCAGCCTTCCATTGCCTGGAATTGTTAAGATTAAAACTATTATTTTGTATTTGTATGATTACATCATTCATTTGGGGGTTATAATTTTGTTTCTAAAAGGCATGCATTTATTTTCCTCTCCCTCTTTCCTTCCCTTCCTGAACAATTCAGTCCTGGAGCAATTAGGTGAGGCAGAACAAATAAGTGTTTGTTTCCTATCCCGCCATACCTAATTACCACAAACGTGGTGGCTTGAAACGACCCAAATTTATTATCTTATTAAACTTATTATCTTATAATTCTAGAATTCAGAAATCTAAAATGGGTCTCACTGGACTAAAATCAAGGTATCAATAGGACAGCATTCCTTTCTGGAAGCTCTAAAGGAAAATCCATTTTTCTGCCATTTCAAGCTTCCAGAGGCTGCCTGCACTCCTTATCTCTTTGATCCCTCTCATCTTCAAACCCAACCATATTGGGCTGAGTATTTCTTAGGCTGCTACCTCTTTAGTTCTCTTTAGAACCTGAGCTGGTTGAGGAGGACATCTCCACATGGAGTAGCCCAGTGTGGGATGTCAGGACCATAGAAGGAAGTCTTCTCCATGAGAGGAGGCCTGAATATCCAGAGCCATGCAGGTTGAGGAGGGCACATGGTAGGGCAGTTTGACATGGAGACTTGAGTGTGTAAGATGCCTGCATATGAGGACAGAGCAGATTGGGTGTTAGAGTCCAAGCAGAATGAGAAGAAAGTCTACACAAAAGGGCAACCTGGGCCATATGAGGAATTTATTCCCACAGGGTGGGGACCCTAGCAGGACAGGAATCTTGAGCTGTTTGAAAAGGAAATACATGCCTAGGGTAACCCAGTGCAGGGTATCAAATTCCAGCAAAGGTGAGGGAGGTGTTTGTGTAAGCTGATATGAAGTGATGGAGCCCAAAAGAGGTGAAAAGGGCATTTGTGCGGGGGAGCATCTTGGCATAGGAGAAAGCAGTGAGGAAAGAGCATTCCATGGGTAAGCTGGTGATAACATATATGAGAAATTGGTGACATATAAGGGGGTTGATTAATGAGACCCAAGTTTCTCATGATCAGAGGAGAGAGTTAAGTATATGAAAGGCAGAAAACTAGCATGAGCCATGTAGCATTAGGTATTGTATGATCACATATATACAGAATTGATATAGAACTGGTATTATCTTTCAATAAATATATGAGATAGATGATAGATGGATGATAGAGAAATAAATGCAGATATGAATATATGTATGTTTGAGCACACATAGATGCCTATCCACTGATTGGGACTGGGTACAGCAACACCCCAGTAATGATAAGCTCATCGGTTCTCAGATCCTGACTTCTAAATCCCGCTCACCAGTAAAAGGAACCAGAACTTTTGTGGGGGAAATGGCTAATTCCAGGGCTGCAGCACCAAGCATGGGCAAGGATGAATCTAGAAAATCCTGTTCTTCCAAAAAGGATATGCTCAAAGAATAATGTGGACATGTCAAAAAGAAACAGGATCCAGTATGCATGGGTTCCCAATGGCCCAAGCAGGAAAAATTTAAGTGTGAAAATAATAACAGATCATTATTATTATACTCACTGGATGAAATAGGAAATCTCAAGTCCTCACAGATAGAAATAAATACATGAACAAATTGAAAACTTATTTATGTGACTTGATATTTATATAGTTCACAGTATCTCTTCCCACAAAATGTACTTTGCAAATGGTTGAAGTAATTTTATAGCAGGGAAACCTAGTAATACAATGCAGCTTTTTTCTTTTCTTTTATTTCTTTTTTTTTAAGATTTTATTTATTTACTTGACAGAGAGAGAGAACACAAGTAGGCAGAGAGGCAGACAGCAAGAGAGGAGGGAGAAGGCTTGCTGATGAGCAGAGAGCCGATGTGGGCCTGGATCCCAGGACTCTGGGATCATGACCTGAGCCGAAGGCAGAGGCTTTTTTTTTTTTTTTTTTTTAAAGATTTTATTTATTTGACAGAGAGAAACACAGCCAGAGAGGGAACACAAGCAGGGGGAGTGAGAGAGGGAGAAGCAGGCTTCCTGCGAGCAAGGAGCCCGATGTGGGACTCAATCCCAGGTCTCCGGGATCATGACCTGAGCCGAAGGCAGTCGCTTAACCCACTGAGCCACCCAGGCGCCCAATGCAGCTGTTTTCAATCAAGATACCATGTTTGAGTCAAAGAACACATTTGGGGATAATTTTCTCAACTCTTCCCAGAATGATACAGGCTAAGTGCATAAGAAATAAATGAATTCATTACATACAGTGAATATCTTAGACCAGAGGTCAGCAAAATATAGCCTGCAGTTTAAGATTATTTATTTATTTATATGCCAGAAAGAGGGAGAGAGAGCACCCAAGCAGGAGTGGCAGGCAGAGTGAGAAGCAGGCTTCCTGCTGAGTCGGGAGCCCGATGTGGGACTCCATCTCAGGACCCTGGGATGCCTGAGCCAAAGGCAAATGAGTTACTGAATGAGCCACCCAGACATTCCTATCATTCATATATATATGTATATATATACACACACACACACTTCAGGAGCTATGAATGACTTCTTACATTTTTATATGTGTGTATATATATATATATATATATATATATATATACACACATCAGGAGCTATGAATTACTTATTACATTTTTAAATGGTTGAAAAGAGTAAAAAGAAAGGAAGTATCTTGTGATACATGAAAATTACATGATATTCAAATCTTATTGTCCTTTAACAAAGTTTTATTGAAATGCAGCCAGAGCATTTTTTTTTTTTACACATTTTCTTTGGGTTTTTTTCAAGGTACAATGGCATAAGTGATTTACCATCTAGCCATTTACAGAAAAGCTTGCCAAGACTTGCCCCAGAATATTTGGGCTTAACTCTCTCATAGAATCTTTGGTTGACAAAAACTGAACCAAAGTGGACAGATTAGTAATGAAACAAAGGAAATTGTGTGCAATGTATCAGGATGCACAAATTAATGGATGTTGAATTATGCCAGATGATTTTTCTTCAACTATAGGGATTTTTTTTCACTTTTAGTTGTTAACATGGTGAATTATATTGACTAATTTCAAATGAAACAACTTTGCTACAACTACCTAGAATAAATTTATTAGGTCATGGCATGTCATCCACTTTTTAAATATTTCTATAATATATTTGCTAATTTTTACAAAAGATAGTTGTGTCCACTTAATGAGGAATATTAGTCTTTAATTTTCTTTTAATTTTTATTTCTGTTTTTGGTGTCAGGCTAATTTGGGACTCAGAACATTTGGGATGTGTCTCCCTCTCCTCTGGTTTTTGCAAGTTTATATGGGATTGGTATTACATTTTCCTTTAATATTTGATAGAATTCACTGATGACATCTTCTGAATTTGGAGCCATCTGAACTTCAGGCATTATTCCAGCTCTTTTTCACGTGATTCTTCTTTCTCTCTCTGCTAGTTTCCACCTATACACGTGCATGTCATGACTGGGTCAAGGACTTGAAAGACCCATCTTCAGTTTTTTTAGAGCTGTCTCTGTACAACTCCCTTCTCTCTGGCATTCAGTCCCACTGATCTGACTTAGTTTCCCCCAATCCATCTTTGTTTCCTCAAAGCACTGACATATCTGGTCTTTGTTTTGGTTTCCCCATCCCCACCTCTTCAGGATGGCCAAAAAACTCTCCAGGCAATAAATGGAGGACAATTATAGGACTTGTATCACTTTTTCTTCTTCTGTTGGGGATGACTTATGTGAGCTGCTTATTATCCACAGTCTAATGTTTGCTCATAACCAAAAACAGAAGTTATTTAACACTCGTAATACTTATGCATCCGTTTCCAAATTACATCCAAGATTTCTGTTTAACTTGGCAATAAACACTTTTTAAAATGTCTATTGAGCAAAAGGTTGAAGGAATACAAAAATGCCCCACCTTTGACTCCTAGTTCAAGGTTGACACTCCAAAGCTCTTCTTTATTATTCTTTGATAAAGGAAGAGTAACTTTAAGTTAAAAAAAAAAAATTTGAGGTTGCGTATAAAAGGCAAAATTTCAAAATAATTTAAAATAGAACTAATTCATCGAGTTGTTTTATATTTTGTTTTAATTTGTGTGAAGTAAAATATAATTACATTTTCAGACATTGTAAAATAAAAATAAAATTTTAATTTTATAGCTAATATTAAGAGATTCCATGTTATAAGAGATTAATCAGAAATAACTAGTAGGTTCATTTCATCCTTATATAATCTCTAGATACTGACATGATTTCTCTATTCCCTCTAAAAGAAGCAACATCCAATTCTAAAGAGATAGACATATGACAATCCAATTTACCATGAAATCCGGTGATAAAAAGTAACTTGTTTCTGAATGCTTCCCTCCTAATAGAAACACAATCAAGTGCTAAGTTCATTTATATTAAAAGCACTACCTTTGTCTCACAAATTGTTTGTTATCAAATTTATTAGACTAACAATTGTGTTCTCATTATACAATACTCAAGGCACATCCACAATCTATGGAGAACTGTTCTGTTATAATTATATTTAGTAGTAATAGCAGAAACAACTGCTCAGAGCACCTCATAAATTGCAGTTTCCAATTATATAACTTTCCAGCTGTATTTAATATTATAATCAAAGAGTTCAGTAACTGATAACATCGTGGAAATTTTTTCATTTAAAAATAAGAGCAATCTTACTCAAAGTGCCATATTTACTATCCATACTAAAGAATGGAAAAAACTACCTTAAAAAGGAGCCACCTTTCTCTCTAACTAAATGTTATTCAGTACTAGGAAACAGGAACAATATTTGATATTAGGAAGAATTTTTCTAAGAATTTCATAGTAAGAAATATATAGCTATGATGTGAATGCTGAGAGAAAGAAAAATAAAGAGAGACAAAAATATTCTGTCTTATTTTCAATTAATAATAATTAATATTTATAATTAAATAATTAATAATATTAATAAGCAGGAACTTTCACTAAGAAAATATTAACTTAAAAATTAATGTTAAAATACAATGGGTACTTTAAATGAGGAAAGAAAAAAGAAATACCACTTTGTTTTTAAATACAAAGTATAAATATGATGGTGCTGATGAATAATTTCCAAAATGTAGATAGTAAATATACATCATTTCATGCAGTAGAATCACACTTCCTTCCTCTATTAAAGCATTACATGACACTATGAATCTCTCCTCTTCCAGATGCTAAAATTTTCAAAAATCTTTAGCATTGTCACTTAGACTCAACCTCAGATGCAAGAGAAAAGGCTTCTGCTTTGGCCTCTACACTTTAGAGAACACACATATCAGAAACAAATTAAAGGAACAAATACATTTACTAAAGAACATATGGGCAACTCTGCACAGGGGACCCTGCTCCCATTGCTGGCAGGATATGACCTGGAACTCCAAACATCCTCTCTCATTTCTGAAACTATTCAGGCCTCAAAGAAATACTTCTCACATCTCAGCCCATACGTCCTTGTAACAACTGGTGACTGCATCCGAACACCACGAAGATTTGTGGGTTGTCCATTTGCCAGTATCAGAAATGGGCAATGCTTTTGTTAGGTTGGAAAATATTTGGGTGATAGCAGTGCTTACACAGGGAAAAGGGTAATTAATTTAAATTTTTCCTCCTAGATAGTAGGATTCTTGAATAATGGAGTACCATTTCATAGTAGTGTCAAGCATCTATGTTCGTCCTTTTTGTGTTTCGATTTTTGGATATGTGATGACTCATGAATTAGTATAGTACTGATACCAGTTACAGATGGTGTCTGAAGAACAGTTTGCATTATTCCAAAAATTCGTCTTAAATATAAATATATGTGGAACTAGGTTCAAAATACATGAAACATGAAATAAATTATTCCTCACTGGCAATTAGATGAACATTTTTTTTTTTTAAAGATTTTATTTATTTGACAGAGAGAAACACAGCCAGAGAGGGAACACAAGCAGGGGGAGTGAGAGAGGGAGAAGCAGGCCTCCCACCGAGCAGGGAGCCCGATGTGGGGCTCGATCCCAGGTCTCCGGGATCATGACCTGAGCTGAAAGGCAGTCGCTTAACCAACTGAGCCACCCAGGCGCCCCTAGATGAACATTAAATGCTAGAATTGTAAATAAAATTTAAATAATTTTCAAAACAAATTAACATCTAAATTTAAATAATTTTATTTTTTATCATTGTACATAGATAATTGTACTTTTTAATAGTTTGAAAGAAAAATAGCTCTTTAGAAGTATATATAAATGCTATAATGCTACACTGAAACTCAATAAACATCCAATAAGTACACATATTATAGCTCCATGAATTTATGTAAGCTGTGTACACCCAGGTAACCAATATCCTGATCAAGAAAGAAAATTGTCCACTGCCAGGAGTCATATAATTCTTTCTTCCTGCCACTACACTTCTCCCCAAGATTAATCATTATTACATCATTGCAATCTCTTCATCTTTTCCACCTAATGTATTATATCAGTAATCATGGGAGTAATATTCCCTCATATTCACAGGCGCCACCAGACTCAAAAGGGGGGGGTTATACAGGGCATATATATATGCCTATGAGTGGGAATCACAGCGATCATCATACAATTTTGCCAACAACACTAAGCTATCCATTTTCAGATGCTATTTTATAGAAATAAAGTAAGTTCTTCAATAAAATACACATATGGGTGATAAATACACAAAACGGGTGAAACACATAATGGGTGAGACCAGAATGTAAGCATTTTAACACAAATAAAACAGTGATCTTTCTACTCTATTAACCTAGGCTCGGGCTGTTCATTGTCTTTCAAATGTCTTTCCATTTGTCTATATACTGACACATCTTAAATATGGTAACTGGAACTAATAATTTTAGGTATATGAGGATTTCCTTTAAAAAATGATTTAGTATAGACCTTTCACATCAGAAAACTGATACTTTCAATTAACCAGACCAGAGTTAATAACCACTATGCACAGATACGGCCAAGTAACTATGTGCAACTCCTGTGAGATCCAGAAAACCTACTGCTGTAAACAACATGTGTCCAGTAGAGAGTAGACTGGGCTCACATCTTCTGTTTTAGTCTGAAGTCATCCTACTTTTGGTGTTTGTCCCACACTTTAACCACCAAGTGAATTAAAGGACCTCAGAGGTATAGCCCTGTCAAAAATAGCTTTTCAGAGGCGCCTGGGTGGCTTAGTTGGTTAAGTGGCTGCCTTTGGGCTCAGGTCATGGTCCCAGGGTCCTGGGATCGAGTCCCACGTAGGGCTCCCTTTCATGGGGAGTCTGCTTGTCCCTCTGCCTCCACCCTTCCACCTCCACCTCACCCCACTGTGTTGACTCTCTAATAAATAAAATCTTTAAAAAAATAGCTTTTCAGCAATTTAGACAAATAATCTTTTTCTATTTATAACATTTTAAACAATTATCTGGAAATATGCAACAAGAAACCTGCCCCGACAGGTAGGCATATTGCAACGTCTAGCTCGAGCAGTGTCCTACTAAATGGCACATACAAAGTACATGTCAGCTTTAAATATATGTCAAATCAGTACTCTTTACTTTTTATTGGTGCAATCTTTGCTCCACTTAAGAAAAAATAAGCATCATATGAGAACCAAGGCTCCAATTGAGGATGCATGGAGTAGTTTTTTGCTTAATGTAGAGGGTAGAATCAGGTCCTCCAAGTGGCATTTCCAGCCTCATTCTGAAAGAATCTACCCAGAGGAAGACTTGAGGCACCGCAGAGACCACAGGAACCAGCTCTTTCATCCCACAGAAGTTCTCGGTTGTTCTAGTCTGCCAAAATAAGAAGGTAATAATTGGGGTGGGAGACAGAGAGCCAGGCACAGGGAATTCATAACAAGTTCATTGTGCCAAGATGCAAAATGTGCTTATATATCTCAGATGCTCCTGAAGCGGCTTTGGAAAACACTATCCATTTGCCCTCATCTGGAAACCACAACTGCTTCTTATAGAATGTTCTGTGGCTGGAGCTGGCAGTGGTAAATTTCCACACAGCAAATAGAGTAAATAAATGCAGTATTTGCTGTTTAAAAAGTTAACTGATTTCCAGCTGCTGCTAGAAACACACAATTATCAAGATTTTCCTGGTTTGATAATTATCATTCTTCTCTTTTATGAAATCTATAACATTAATCTACTTAAAATTATGAATAGACAGATTTAAAGCACCAGAGTAGGCATAAAGAGAACTTTTTTGAAAATAAGTAAAGCATTGTTGATACAGTGTGGCTCTTTTTCCCATTGATTTCATTCTCTTCAGTAAACATAGACTTCTAGACTTAAAAGGAATCTTACAGATCATTTAGGTCTTCTGTGGCCTTTTCTTTTTCTTTTTCTTTTTTCTGAGCAAGAAAAAGAGATACAGAGATGTGAGACAACTTCCTCAAATTTAGAAAACTAGATTGTTGTATATACAGCAATAGGACTTGAGTCTCTTGATTCTTGTGTCACCAAATTAACATCAGGGTGTAGACAAAAGCTTTCCAAATGATGTCTAGCCCTCAGTTCAGTTAGGACCCCATACTCCACCCACCTTGCAACCCTTCATACTGAAGAGGTAAAGGATATTTGAAACTGCTCGTTTTCAACTGTGGTCCAAGCATACCTTCCTGTAATCTAAACCTCAGTCCCTCTTTTTCACTCTCTCTGTAGACCCCCAAGCCAAGGTGAAAAACTATGTCTTATCAAGAGTGACCTGGGTTCCTGGGTGGCTCAGAGGGTTAAAGCCTCTGCCTTCTGCTCAGGTCATGATCTCAGGGTCCTGGGATCCAGGCCCGCATTGG
>PITA01007791.1:55699-89246 GCA_004023965.1 Spilogale gracilis | reverse complement strand
AAACCCAACAGATGACAAAGCTAGCACTGAGGAAATTAGTAAGGAAAAGAGTGACTATTACATAAATTTTACTGGAATCATGGATTTTTACATATGGAAAGATAAAAATAGATTCCTACTTCACATTACTCATGACTTGAAATAGAAGGTATTTCTTAAACAAAACAGAAAAAAACACAAGGTGTAAAAAAAAAAAAAAAAAGACACATTTGGCCATATTCACAGTGTGAGCTTGGGTTTATCAAAGACACCACAAAGGAAATGAAAAGCCACAAGTAAGAAGATGTTTACAAACTGCAGGAATATGAGTTATAAGCCCAATGAGGCCCTGATCTCGGTTTCTAAATACTATTGCTCTCCAAAAAGCTCCTTGGAGAAATGGCTGCTTTCTGGACTGAGCTAGAGAAAATACAAGATGACTGTGGAAAGTCTTCTTATACCGCAAAGTAAGAAACCTAGGAGCCAGTGTCTTCGTCTGTGAAAGATGGGTATTAGCAATGACTTCCTCCCTAGGATGTGTGCAGAGGGCGGAATGACATAAGGTGAACACAACACTCCAGAAACACTCGGTGAGCATTCACTTCATTTTGTACACAAAATGTCTGTGATACAGGAAACTTTCTTGCAAGAGACGAGGTAGGGTATCCAGCTTTCTATTTTACCACAAATTATTTTTTTAAACAGGAACTTCTCGGTTATTTTCTGTTTAAACAGGAACTGGTGGCTCGATATGTGTCATTGATTCCTTTCTTGCCAGATACGGTTTCATTTGCTGGCATCTGTGACCTATGGAGCACATCTGATGTGAGTATTTCTTCTGCACAGATTTATAGCTCGCGCTGACTTCATTGAACATGGGCCGCGGGCTTGTATCATTTTAAATTGCAATGTTCATTAGCCCTTATGAAAATCCGTTTGGTCTGTCTACTGAGCAGACTGAACTACATTCTGAAGTATTTTTTTCTTTCTGGTTCTATGTGACCAAGTTCAGAAATGAAGAAAAAAACATTTGCACAAAGAATAAAAAAAAAAATTCAGAAATCTTAATACTGATTTATCCTCCCAGTATTATCTCAACAATATCCCAGCTTTATGCATTTAAAAAATCAAAATTACACTCTATATTACATGTGGAACTCACATATTCCATAATTTATGGGCTTCTTAAGGCATGCCATGTCATTAATGACTCGTCTTGGTCACCTACCACATATCAGACATTGTACTAAATTCGGGCTATGAGCGAAATAAACATGGCCTCTACCCTCATGGAATTTACAATCTGTGTATGTTACATAACATCCAAATGGATATTCTAGGAAACAAACACACATATTATCACAGGTATTCATTCTGCTTCTGGATCTCATTTGGTACTTTGTTTGCATAAAATAAAGCAATATCCTACAACTCCCTTTGAAAGATAGCTCTAAACCAAAGAAATTTAAGTACGCTTTAAATTTTTTTGTTCCCCGAGGTATTTTGGCAACATAATGGTGACAGTTTTTGAGCTAACATTTCCACAGCCTCAAGACATCTAAAGAAAATATGCAAAGAACAGAATAATTCATGTGCTCATGAGCCAGACTGGCTTTCCCACTCCCTAGGTATTTCCTCACCTCTCTGTGTTTCCACTTTCTCATCCATACAATGGGAAGAGAAGTACCTGCCTCAAAAGCTTATTCTAGGATTAAATGAGTTCTAGGGCTGTGAAAATATGCTGTGATACTCTAATAATGGGTACATGTCACAACACATTCGTCAAAACCCAAAGAATATACGCCACCAAGCATGAGCCCTCCTGTAAGCTGTGGACTTCGGGTGATTATGATGTGTCAGTGTAAGTCTACCAGTTGTACAGTTGTAACACTACGGTGTGTAGATGTTGATAACGTGTGGGGGCAAGGATAGATGAGAAATCTCTTCCTCCAATTATGTTGTGAACCTAAAACTGCTGTAAAAATAGCCTTTAAAAAAGTATTCAACACAGAGAGAGCAATCACATATAAATTCAACATGAAAAAGTAAAACGTGGACATTTGCTTTCCCCACCCATAATGTCAGTACTAGAAATCCATGTCGTCAGTGTCAGAGAAAATACCATGTTGGTTTGTTTTACTGAATTAGAACATAGTACCAAATCTGGGAAAAGGGATTTTTTTTTTTATTGTTACTTAAGTTTTCTATTTTCCAGTGTTCCAAGATTCATTCCCCATTCCCCACACCCAGTGCTCCACGCTTTAGGTGTCCCCAGTACCCACCACCAGGCTTTCCCATCCCCCTACCCCCTCCCTCCAAGTCCCTCAGTTTGTTTCTGTGTCCAAAGTCTCTGTTGTTTCGTTTCTCTCCCTGAATTACCCTACTTCCCATTTACTTTCCTTCTCCCACTGTCCTCCAGGTTACCCCTCATGCACCACACGTAAGTGAAACCATGCGATACTTGACTTTCTCTACTTGGCTTATTTCACTCAGCATAATCTCTTCCAGTCCAGTCCATGTTGCTACAAAGGTTGGATATTCATCCTTTCTGATGGAGGCATAGTATTCCATTGTATATATGGACCACATCTTCTTTATCCATTCATCTGTTGATGGGCACCTTGGCTCTTTCCACAGTTTGGTGATTGTGGCCATTGCTGCGATGAACATTGGGGTATATATGGCCCTTCTTTTCACTACATCTGTATCTTTGGGGTAAATGCCCAGTAGTGCAATTGCAGGGTCATAGGGTAGTTTTATTTTTAATTTTTTAAGGAATCTCCACACTGTTTTCCAAAGCGGCAACACCAGTTTACATTCCCACCAACAGTGTAAGAGGGTTCCCTTTCTCCGCAGCCTCTCCAACACTTGTTGTTTCCTGACTTGTTAATTTTGGCCATTCTGACTAGTGTAAGGTGGTATCTCAGTGTGGTTTTGATTTGAATTTCCCTGATAGCTAGTGATGCTGAACATTTTTTCATATGTCCGTTAGCCATTTGTATATCTTCTATGGAGAAGTGCCTCTTCATGTCTCTTGCCCATTTTTTGATGTGTTCATCTTCTTTTTGGGTGTTGAGTTTGAGTAGTTCTTTATAGATCTTGGATACCAGCCCTTTGTCTGTAGTGTCATTTGCAAATATCTTCTCCCATTTTGTGGGTTATCTCTTTGTTTTGTTGACTGTTTCCTTGGCTGTACAGAAGCTTTTTATTTTGATGAAGTCCCAGAAGTTCATTTTCGCTTTTGTCTCCTTTGCCTTTGGAGACGTGTAAAAGGGATTTTTAAAATAGGTCTTCTCCTTTAAGGCACTAATTTTAACAGTGACTTCTTAAAAGTGCTTTATGGCCGATCCAGCATGAAGCAGTCAGTCAACATAACATTGTTTTTCTTTTCTTTCGGACAGCAATTTCTGGATCTCCTGGCAGGAGACGAAGAAGAACATGCAGTATTACTATGTAATTACTTTCTCTCTCTGGGGAAGAAGGCGTGGCTCATGATGGGCAGTGCTATTCCTGAGGTAAGAGCATGCAGGCTGGCTCCAACAGAGGAGTGTAGTTGTCTAACATGCTTGTGTCACCTTCCAGATTATGAACGGTACCAATTTGCATAACGATCCTTTGAGCTGCAAGGAAAGTGGCCCAGAGATTGCACCACCAGCAGAGAGAACCAGTGATAAGAAGGCTGTTGTGACCATCAAAGGAAAGCTCTACATGAGCAGTAATGAGTAAAGGCTCACTGTAAAAAAATCCGAGAATACAAAAGTATTGAGTAAAAAGTTAAAGTACTTTGTCAGGCTCTAAGCCCCACACCCACTCCCTACCTCAAGTATATTCACTGCTAACAGTTTGCTGTGTATCTTTTTAAAACATCTTCTACGCATTTACATAATTATGAATGTATCTCAAACACTAGTTGCTTATTAGAAACAGAAATTATATTCAGACATAATCAGCTTCTGAATACTTAATCAACTATCCCTATTTGGTCTACTCTACTAGCAGATGCAAGCATTTTGCAAAAATGAACATTTGATTTTATTTCTTAAATCCAGTGCAACCTAGAACTTCAAAATAACTTCCATCATTAGCCATGAATTTTAGACATCAGGGGCTCAACTAAAATAAAGAATTGTGTGTGCAAACTAATCTTGACCTCAATTGCATAATTAATTAGAAACTTAATGGCTATTTTCCTTCAGGGTCCAACTGCTTATGTGCTAACTTGGGAGCAAAGCCACTATTTGATATGGAATCCCTGCACTGGACATTTTTATGGACAATTTGATACATTCTGTCCCTTAAAAAGTGTGGGCTGTTTAATAGGTCCCGATAATGTAAGTATTACCTTTGGATGACTGTTGCTTTCTTTTTTTTTTTTAATTGACCTACTGATTTAATAATTGTATGTACCCAAAAACTTATATAAACATACATATATAACAATGAAAGAAATGTAGCGTCAAGCACAGTGGCCAGACTGTTCTAAACAATAACTTTTGGTTGAATTAATCACTTGATCTGCAGAGAGGCACAATGAGGTTAAAGAATATAGAACTTAGATTCAGAGGACCTGAATTTATGTCCTGTCTCTGTCCTCAATTGTCTCTTCCAAAGTAGAGTTTATAAGTATCTAACTCAGTGTTTTGAGAACTAAGTGAGGCAAACTGATCATCTGAAAAGACTAGGTTCCTTCCTCTCCCTCCCTTCTTCTCTCTCTCCCTCCCTTCTTCTCTCCTTCTTCCCTGCATTTCATCCTTCCTTCCTTCCTTCCTTCCTTTTTTCTTTCCCTTTCTACTTCCCTTCCCTTTTTAAAGAGAAACTCCTAGTACCCACCAAGTGATTGGGGGCAAACTTAATTATGAAGGATACCACTTAAGACAGTGGTTAAAATAATGACAGGGTCGGACTACCAAGTTTAAACTTCACCATTTACTAGTTGTGTGAACTTGGGAAAATTTCTCGTCATTCAGCCTCAGCTTCTTTACTGGTAAAATGAAGGTAGTGGTAGCAATTACGTTGAAGGGTGTTATGAGCCATGAATGAGATGATCAGTGTAAAGTAGCTAACACACAGGGACAACTCTATACTGTCTGTTACGATTATTTTTATCATCATCATCTGTCTTCATGGTCTGAACTTTATGCATCTGTCAGAAAAATCATTTCAGCATGCATTCCCAATGTGTATTTTTTATTGAAGTACAATTAACGACACAGTGTTATATTAGTATCAGGTGTACAATATGATGATTCATCAATTCTGTACTCAGTGGTCATCTCAGTAAGTCTACTCTTGATCTCCTTTATCTATTTCACCCATCCCCCTACCCATCTCCCCTCCAGCAACCCCCAGTTTGTTCTCTGTATTTAAGGGCCTGGTTTTTTGTTTTGTTTCTTAAATTCCACACATGTGTGAAGTCATGTGGTATTTGTCTTTCTCTGTCTAATTTCCCTTAGCATTACCTCCTGTAGGTCCAGCCATGTTGTCACAAATGGCAAGATCTCATTCTTTTTTATGATTTAGTACTATTCCATTGTGTATATATATCTTCTTTATCCATTCATCTCTCAGTGGACACTTGGGTTCTTTCCATATCTTGGCTATTGTAAATAGTGTTGCAATAAACAACAGAGGTGCATATATCTTTTCAAATTAATTGTTTTCATTTTCTTTGCATAAATACCCATAGTAGAATCACTGGATCATATGGTAATTCTATTTTTAACTTTTTGAGAAAAAAAATACTGTTTTCCATTGTGCTTGCACCAGTTTGCATGCCCACAAACGTGCACAAGGGTCCCTTTCTTTCTACATCTTCACCAACATCATCTTTGTTGTTTCTTATGTTCCTTATTTTAGTGATTCTGACAGGTGTGAGTATCGAAACCTCATTGTAGATTTGATTTGCACTTCTCTGATGACTAGTGATGTTGGAAATCTTTTCATTTGTCTGTTGGCTATGTATGTCTTCTTTGGAGAAATGTCTGTTCATGTTTTCTGCCCATTTTTTAATTGGTTACTTGGGTGTTTTGTTGTTTAGTGTTGAATTGTTTAAGTTCTTTATATATTTGGGATACTAACCCATTATCAGATATATCATTTGCAAATCTTTTCCCATTCAGTAGGTTGTCCTTTAGTTTTGTTGTGCCCTATGCTATGCAGAAGCTTCTCATTTTTGTATAGTCCAAGTAGTTTCTTTTTGCTTTTGTCTCCCTTGCCTCAGGAGACATGTCTAGAGGAATATGGCTATAAGCCAATGTCAGAGTAATTACTGCCAGCACTCTCATCAAGGATTTTTATGGTTTCAGGTTTCATATTTAGGTCTTTAATCCATTTTGAATTTATTTTTGTGTACAGTGTAAGAAAATGGGCCAGCTTCATTCTTTGCATAGTTTCCCAACACCATTTGTTGAAGAGACTGTCTTTTTCCAATTGCATATTCTTGCCTCCTTTTTGAAGATTAATTGACCATATAAGCACCAAGAAAACCCATGGGTTTATTTCTGGGCTCTCTATTCTGTTCTGTTGATCTATGCGTCCATCTTTGTGCCAGTACCATACTATGCTGCTTTGATTACTACAGCTTTGTAGTATATCTTGATATCTGGGACTGAGATATTTCCAGTTTTGTTCTTTTTCAAGACTGCTTTGACTATTTGCAGTCTTTTGTGGTTCCATACAAACTTTAGGATTATTTGTTCTAGTTCCAGGGGAAAAAATGCCATTGGTATTTTGATAGGGATTGCATTAAATCTGTAGATTGCTTTGGGCAGCATGGACATTTTAACAATATTTGTTCTCCCAATCCAAGAGCATGGAATATCTTTCCATTTTTTGTGTCATCTTCAACTATTTTCACCAATGTTTAATAGTTTTCATAATACAGGTCTTTCACCTACTTGGTTAAGTTTATTCCTAGGTATTTTATTATTTTTGGCACAACTGGAAATGGGATTGTTTTCATTTCTCTTTCTGCTACTTATTAGTATATAGAATTGTAACAGATTTATGTATATTAATTTTGTATCCTACAACTTCACTGAATTCAATTATCAGCTCTAGGAGTTTTTTGCTGGAGTCTTTAGGGTTGTCTTTATATAATTTCATGTCATCGGCAAATAGTGAAAGTTTTACTTCTTCCTTACCAATCTGAATGCCTTTTCTTTTCTTGTCTGATTGCTGTGACCGGGTCTTCCAGTAGTATGTTGAATAGAAGTGGTCACAGTGAACATCCCTTTCTTGTTTCTGATCTTAAAGAAAAAGATCTGAGTTTTTCACCATTGAGTGTGATGTTAGCCGTAGGTTTGTCATAGATAGCTCTTATTATGTTGAGTATCTTCCCACTAATTCTACTTTGTGGAGAGTTTTTATTATGAATGGATACTGTACTTTGCCAAATGCTTTTTCTTCATCTGTTGAGATGATCATATGTTTTTTATCCTTTCTCTTATTAATGTGATATAGGACATTGATTAATTTGCAAATACTGAACCACCCTTGCATCCCTGGAATAAATGTCACTCAGCAATGAATGATTTTAAAAATATATTGTTGATTTGGTTTGCTAATATTTTTTGGAGGATTTTTGCATCTATGTTCATCAGTGATATTGACCTGTAGTTTTCTTTTTTGTAATGTCTTTGTCTGTTTTGATGTCAGGATAATGCTGGCCTCATAGTGAATTTGGAAGCTTTCCTTCCAAACCTATTATTTAGAATAGTTTGAAAAAACAGGCATTAACTCTTCTTTACATGTTTGGTAGAATTCACCTGTGAAGCCATCTGGTCCTAAAATTGTGTTTGTTAGGAGTTTTTTGATTACTGATTCAATCTCATTGTTAGTAATCGGTCTGTTCTAATTTTTTATTTCTTCCAGATCCAGTTTTAAGTTATATTTAGGAATTTATCCATTTCTTCTAGGTGGTCCAGTTTGTTGGTATATATAATTTTCCATAATATTCTCTTAAAATCATTTATATTTCTATAATCAGTTGTTATTGTTATTTCATTTCTGATTTTGGGTCCTTTTTGTTTTGTTTTGTTTTTTGTTTTTGTTCTATGGGTCTGACTAAAGGTTTATAATTTTTTTATCTTTTCAAAGAACCAGTTATTGGTTACACTGATCTTTTCTGGGGTTTTTTTTTTTTTTGGTCTCTATTTCATTTTTTCTGCTCCAATTATTTCCTTCCTTCCACTGGCTTTGGCCTTTTTTGTTCTTTTGTTTCTAGCTCCTTTAGGAGTAAGGTTAGGTTGTTTATTATAGATTTTTCTTGTTTCTTGAGGTAGGCCTGTATTGCTATAAAATTCCCTCTTAGAATAGCTCTTACTGCATCCCAAAGATTTTGTTTCTCATTTTCATTTGTCTCCATGTATTCCTTTTTAATTTACTCTTTGATGTCTTGGTTCAATCATTCAGTATTTAATAACATATTTAGCCTCCACCTATTTGTGTTTTTTCCAGATTTCTTCTTGTGATTTCTAGTTTAATAACCATCGTGGTCAGAAAAGATGAATCATATGATCTGTCTTTTTGAATTAATTAAGACTTGTTTTGTGGTCTAATACATGTTCTGTCCTGGGGAAAGTTTGTGTGCACCTAAAAAGTTCCTGCTGTTTTGGGTGGAATGTCCTGTATATATCTATCTTTAGGTCCATCTGGTCTAGCACGTCATTCAAAGCCCTGTTTCCTTGTTGATTTTCTGTCTGGATGATCTATCCATTGATGTAAGTGTTGTGTTAAAATCCCCTATTGTTATGGTATTACTGTCAATTTTTTTCCTCTATGTCTGTTAGCAGTTGCTTTATGTATTAAGGTACTCCTACCTTGGATGCATAGGTATTTACAATTTTTATATTCTCTTCTTGGATTGTCCTCTTTATCATTATGTAGTGTTCTTCTTTGTCTCTTTGTACAGTCTTTGTTTTAAAGTCTATTTTCTCCAATATAAGTATAGCTACCTCAGTTTCTTTTTGCTTCCACTTGTGTGTTTCCATTCCTTCATTTTCAAACTTCATGGATGTCAGAAAAAAAATCACTTGAGCATATATCCACAATATATGTATTTTTGTTTATAAATTATATATTTTCTTTGCACATCAAAATATTATTACATTATACACAGAAAAAAAAACTGAAAAATAAAAAGGCATTAGAAGATCTAATATTTTCTATTTCTGCTGTGTGCAACCTACTTTAAAGATCACTAGCCTAGGGGCTAGCCGCCTGGTGCCTCAGCCAGTTTAGAGTCTGTCTATTGGTTTTGGCTCAGGTCATGATCTTGGAGTCAAGATCAAGCGGCCTGTCAGGCTCTGGATTCTCTATCTCCCTCCCTCAGCCCCTCCCCATTCGTGTGCTCTCAT
Organism: Spilogale gracilis; assembly: GCA_004023965.1. NCBI lineage: Eukaryota > Metazoa > Chordata > Mammalia > Carnivora > Mephitidae > Spilogale > Spilogale gracilis. Next base: position 79,911 of record PITA01007791.1, on the reverse strand, counting down.
TCTTAAATAAATAAATAAATAAATAAATAAATAAATAAATAAATCGGTCGCTAATCTACCCTTTAGGGTCACTGCTAAAATTAGAAAGAATACATGCCCAGCACCCAACAAAATGCCTATCTTTTGTAGGTCTCCAGCAAATGGCAATTATTAACTGCAAGTGTGAAGAGCACGGAGGTGTACCATTCTCATGTTCATTACTTTTTTAATTAAAAGCATTATCATAATCATGAATGAACTGCTAAGCTCCTCCTATGTTTAAAGAACCATGTTAAAGCCATTTGTAATGAAACAGAGTCAATAGGCATTGATAAAGCCCTCAAAGAGGGCCATTCTCTGTCAAAATCATTATTGGTCTCCAGACAATCACTGTGTGGTTGACTAATTACACAATGCCCAAGTTTTGTGAGGAAAAAAGACCCGTGCACACACACAGTAACAAGAAGCACAACAGTAGCTCATGGTGTTGGGCATCCTTCATGACAGCCGTTCCAAAGAGGCCTAAGCCTTGGCCTCTCTTGGTAGAAGACCCCCCCACCCCCGAGTTGGCCTGATACTGTGTCCACACCTCCACTGCCCTCTGCTCCCCCACACCACCTCTCTGGACCGTCAGCCTTTCTTGTCCTGTACTCCTTTGCCAGGAAAGATGTGTCTCCCTGTCTACCCATGTTTCAGTCTCCACTCTTACTGCAAGACATGCCTCTCTACTCATTATTCCAACTTGCCCCTGTATTTTTTCTCTTTCTCTACCTACTGATATGCTCAGGAGCCCAACGGTCCCAAAATACAGGCATATCTCATTTTGTTATGCTTCATTATATTCACAGACACTGTATTTTTTATCTTTCTTTGTTTTACAAATTTAATGTCTGTGGCAAGTCTGTGACAGGCAAGTCAGTCAACACCTTTTCCAACAACATTTGCTCACTTTGTATCTCTATGTCATGTTTTGATAACTCTTGTAATATTTCAATCTTTTTCAGTATTATTATATTTGTTATGCTCATCTGTTATCAGTGATGATAATTCACTGAAAGCCAAACAATGGGTCAGCATTTTTAACAATCTTTTTTTAATTAAGGTATATATATTGTTTCTTTAGGTGTAATGCTACTGTGCATTTAATAGGTTACAGTATATTGTAAATATAACTTTTATATGCACTGGGAAACCAAAATGTTCATTTGACTTCCTTTATTATGATATTTACTTTATTGCAACTGTCCGGAACCAAGCCACAATATCTCAGAGGTGTGCTCGTGTGCTTCTGCCAACCCAGATACACCCTAAATTACCTTTGCTCCTCTTTCCTTTGCTTCCAGAATTCTTCAATTACTAATTATATCCCCTGCTTCTATGTTCTCAGTAAACTCGGGCTTTAACACTTTTAATTATCTAGCTCCTCTTCCCTGACCATTCTTTAGAAATTCAACTCTAAGAAGTGCCATTGTCTTGCTAATGGATAAATAAATCCAGTGGTTTACTCTCATCCTCATTCTCCTCTCTTTTTCTATGGTGCATGACATGACTAATACCCTCTTCATGAAAAACAAACACACACACACTTTCCCCTACCTTGGTTTACAGATAAAGAACTGTTTGGTTTCCATTTTTCTCTGCAAGAGTTTCTTAGGTTTCTTTCACTGGCTCTTCCTCCCACCACTTAAAATTCAAGGGTTGCTGGAAGGGAGGGGGGCAGGAAGGATGGGGGAGCTGGGTGATGGACATTGGGAAGGTATGTGCTATGGTGAGTGCTGTGGATTGTGTAAGACTGATGATTCGCAGACCTGTACCCCTGAAACAAATAATACATTATATGTTAGCCAAAAGAAAGTTTGGAGACCACTAAAAAAAAGAATAAATTAAATGAAAAAAAGTCTATGTTCCTAAAGATTCTATATTTAGATTTCTTGCATGGCAATACCTATTATTATTAACTGTAACTCTATCTAGACAGAGAAGTTCTAATCTGTCACTAGCCCCAGAATCTTTCTTTGGATCCTGAATTTTCAACTCTGCAAGACACCCAAGTGCCTTATCAAATTCTCAAACTTGGGAGCACCTGGGTGACTCAGTTAGTTGGGCAGCCAACTCTAGTTCCGGGTCAGGTCATGATCTCAGGGTCTTCAACAGGGAGTCTGCTCTAGGATTCTCTCCTCCCTGGCCCTCTGCCCCTCCCACTGCTCATGCTTAAGTGCTTTCTCTGTCTGTCTCTCCATTTCTCTCTGTCTCTCTCGATAGATAGATGATAGGTAGGTAGGTAGGTAGGTAGATAGATAGATAGATATAGATAGATATAGATAGATAGTAGATAGATAGATAGATAGATAGATATAGATGATAGATGATAGATGATAGATAGATAGATAGATAGATAGATAGATAGATAGATAGATAGAGTAAATCTTTAAAAATAAATCTTGAACTCGGCACATCCAAAACTCACATCATTTCCCCCTTGCCTCCAAAACCGGTTCCTCCTCCTGGCTTCCTGTTTCTATGATATCAGTTACCCAGATTTCACTCTCAGAGTTGTCCTTGATTTTTCTCTCTCCCTTACTTCCTCCTACTTCAATCCTATTACCAGATACCAAATCCTATAGATTCTACCTGTTGTTTCCCAGGCCACGCCATTATTGATTAAACCCCTCATTACTATAAATTACCAGCTAAATAATCTCTCCAACTCAATCAATTATTTGGTGCACTGATGATTGATTAAGTTTCTGAACAATCGGCTTCATCACTCTTTGGCTCAGTACACAGATTTAACAAACTTCTTGCTTCAGATTTCAAAGTTCTATATCATCTAATCTCTACTTTTTCCAACACTATTTCCCACTACTTTTCTGCACATTCCTTCCCCTATGGCCAAATTTTAGTTCTTAAATACCTTGCCTTCTTAAAACAATTTGATTTGAATTCCAAGTACCAAAGCCCCTCTAACCTCATTGGCTGCCACTCGTCTGTACTCTTTGCTTTTCTATTATTTTTTCAAATTTAAAAAATCAGATCCTCAAAGTTCAAGTTCATCAAACATCTTTTCAACCTATACTTCCTTCCTAGGAACATATATGTGCTGCTGCTACGCCCCAACTGTGTATCTCTAGCTCACCTAGTTCTCATAACTTCAGACTCAAATATCCAGCCTACTCATCATCTTTATACAGATGCCAGATATACACCTCAAACTTAACGTGCCCAAACTTGAATTCCCAATTTCCTTTTGCAGTCTTTCTGATCTCAATAAAGAGCAATTACATCAGTCTAGTTACCTAGGCCAAACCCTTGTAGTCACCTTTGATTCCTTTCTCGCTTTCTCCCACATCCTGTTCATCAGCAAATCCTATGGCTTCGTAGTATATCCAGAATTTGATCATAGCTCACCAGTCTCACAGCTACTATTTTGATCCCCACTACTGCAGCTCTTACCAGAATTATTTGAAATAGCCTCCTAACTGGAGACCTCACTATTTGCCCTTCTCCCCTTGGGTATAGTCTCAAAACAGCAGAGAATATAAGTTTGAAAATAGAAGACAGACTATGTCACCCCTCTACTTAAAATACTCCAATGTCTACCTAGCTCACTCTAAAATCAAAGTCTAATTTTTTAAAATAATCCACAAGGCCTTTTATGGCCTGACAGCCACCCCACCACCCCTCCCCATCCTCCACTGATGTCATCTCTTAACTTGCTCTAATTTGCTTGTTCCTCTAAAACTACCATCTTCCTCACTGATCCTTAACACATCAAGCAGGTTTTGTACTTGCTGTCTCCTCTGCATAGATGACCTTTCCCCTACTGGGTATCTTCATAAATTTCTCCCTCACTTCTTGCATTTCTGATCAAATGTCATCTTCCCAGCAAGAATTTCCCTGCCCACCCTGTATTTCATGTCTTCCCATGTTTTCTCCATGGTCCTTGTACAGTTAGCTGTTGCCACCATAAAGACAGTAAAAACCCATCCCCAAACTCAATGGCTTCAACTAGTTATTCTTATGAATCTCTGGATCAGCTGGAACAGCTCTTCTTCATGTGTGATTATTCCGGGACTCAGCACTGACAATGGCAGAAGTACAAAAAGGCAAGGAGGAACACACAAAGTCTCTTAAGCTTAGTCGCAGAAGTTATACACTAACACTCCGGTCCCATTCTACTGACCAAATATCAAGAAGCAGGGAAATACATTTCAATCCTTCTAGTGGGAGGAACTGCAAAGTAACATGGCAGAGTGTAGATATATGAAGGGGTAACGAATTGAGGTCAGTGACACAATCTACTACATCCCATAACATCATCTGAAATCCCATATATTGACTTATTTGTTCACACTATCTTCTTCTCACTAGCTACGGCTTAATGGTAGGAACTCTGTTTCATTCACTATTTTATCCCTAGTGACTGAAACTGAGCCCACAGTAGGTACTTGAGTATTTGTGGAATGGACAAATTTAGCACTGATGCACGACTCATTCAATATGCCTACCATATGCCAGAAGCTACGCTAAATGCTAAATATACAGTGGCGCATAAGGTACATGGCAAATGTCCTCAAGACAACATTGCCATATCTAGTGAGGAGGCAGGTGGACAGACAGGCAATTAATAATAGTAACAAATTAGCTAACACTTACTGAGCACCTGTGATGTACCAGGCATTAAGAAGTGAATTAACTAATCTACCTCAACAACCTTGAGGTGGGTACTATTATCCCAGTTTCATAGAGGAGGAAAATGGGGTACAAAGAAGTTAAATAAACCACCCAAGGGGGGCCTGGGTGGCTGTCAGTTAAGCGTCTGCCTTCAGCTCAGGTCATGATCCCAGAGTCCTGGGACCAAGTCTCACATTGGGCTCCTTGATCAGCAGGGAGCCTGCTTCTCCCTCTGCCTGCTGCTCCTCCAACTTGTGTTCCCTCTCTCCCTCTGACAAATAAGGAAATAAAATCTTAAAAAAAAAAAAATCATCCAAGGTCACACCAGTACTAAGTGTTCAAGCCAGAATTCAAATCCAAGTGGCCTGATTCCGGAGCCAATACGCTGCTGTGGAAGCAAAGAGGTAGACACCTACCTTAATTAGGAGGCGAGTTAGAACCAAGTTAGGAAAAGCCAGACTGAGAAAGGAAGAGCCCTGTCCATCTTCTCCTAAAAAGTGTTTCTTATCAGGAACTAGCTTATTTTGTGAAACTACAATCAGTGGTAAGGTACACCTCAACTTCAGATATAAAAAAATAGGAAAAAGTGGCCAATAACCATTTTATGATGCCTCTGATGGTAAAATGCATGCTGGTTTCACAAATCAAAATATGCAACCAAAAAAAAAAAAACCACAAAAAACCCCACATCCTCCATGTCCTTGTTCTCTGCTTCCTCTGTACATACATGCACACACACACACACCCATGTAGATACATGTATCTGCTGCCAAACATGCTAACGTAGTCTTATCTTTTTTAGATTTGGTTTAATATTCAGCGATATGACTCCCCACTACGGATAAATTTCGACATCACCAAGCCCAAGCTATGGAAATCTTTCTTTTCAAGAAGCCTTCCATATCCTGGCCTTTCTAGTGTTCAGGTATATAATCCTTTTATTAACAATGTAGACAAAGTGCCTGGGTAGCTTAATCACTTAATATCTTTTGATTTCAGCTCAGGTCACGATCTCAGGGTTGTGGGACTGAGCCCCAGGTAGGGCACCAACACTGGGTGTGAAGCCTACTTAAGAGTTTCTCTCTCCCTCTCCTTCTGCCCCTTGTCACCAACCTCTCTCCCTCTCTTAAAAAAAAAAAAAAAAAGACAAAGAAGTGAGGAATTTGAAATCATTATACTGGATAGCCAGATATTTTTTGATCCTTAATTCTACTCCTAGATATTCAGTCAGAAATAATGTTTTCCAAACTTAGTTGAGCCCAACTCGCAGTAAGAAATTACCACGATATCAAGAACCAGTGTGTGTGTGTGTATATATATATAAAGTTTTGATATCATTAACCTCATGACATAAAGTAACTCAAAATATATTCTATTTAATTTCTTAAATGCTGGCCTCAATTCACTAAATTAATGACTGAATTTCATGACAGCTATTAAAACGTGAATCAAATCACAGGGCATGATCCAGTAGGGACTCATAAAATTAACTTAGGTGGCAGCCAGTGGCATGATTGTAAGTAGTAAGCATGAAAATTATGTGTATACTGAGTGTGCTATATATATATAAATATATATATTTTTACTGTGATCCAGACCCTTCAAAAAAAAAAATGTCTTAAAAAACAATGCCCTACAAAAATTCTTCCATGTATACAAGGTGACCTACACAGGATTTCTCATAGAAACACTGTTTATAATAGCCAAAGAACTGGAATTACAGAAGGGACAAGTTATGTGGAGTACATAATGGAATATTTTATAGCAGTTACACAAATGAGTCAACACTAATAAATATTTTAGCACTCTAAAGATGTGGATGTTATTACCCCTAAATATAATATTAAGAGAGAAAAGGCAAGCTGTGTATTCACAGTAAAAAACTATTCCACAGACTTGTCAAATCATTACTTTGTCCACCTGAAACTAATGTGACATTGTGTGTCAACTAAACTTGAATTAAACAAACAAACAAACAAACAAAAAACCAACTGTTACAGAAAGTTTAGAAATACCCAAACCAATACAGTACATTGTTTGGGGTTACATAAATCTGTAATAAAATCATAAACACATTTTATTAACTTGCCTATCTCCACCAACTATGATGTAAACACAAGGAGGGCAGGGGTTCTTCTTCATGGACATATTCCTACCACCTATAAAAGTGCCTGGCACACAGCAGACACATGTTGAAAGTGCAAAAAAATAAACTCAAGTCATAGCTACTTGAGATGAGAGAGGAAGGAGAGGAAATTAAGAACTACACAGCGCTATGATTTATTAGTGATGCTGGACTTAAGGTGGGACGTGAGCACACTGGTGTCCATGATACTATCCTTTGTATCTGAAAAAATGTCTCAGATTTCGTTGTTTTTTAAAAGGATTTAGAAAAGAATGGATAGCTATTCAAGTTAAGTGATTTCTAGAATTTCTCAAGTCTTCTCTCTCTTCTAGCCGGAAGAACTACTCTACCAGCGCACAGACAAAGTGGCCGCGGCTGAGCTACAGGACAGGTCATGTGGTGCCCATGAATCCGCACACAGTCTGTCACTAGGAGCGCAATGCCAGACTAAACACTTCTCAGCCTGGATCAATGATTTGAGCAATTCAATTTTAATTCATGTTCATAGAGAGTTCCCAAATACAGATGTGATCTCTAAATCCCATAGCTCCAGGGGAGGCCTTCGCATCAGCATGGGGACGAACAAGCACAAGTGACCTCCAGCAGGGACAAGCAGTCCTCCCCAGACTTGCCTCGGCTGAGAGCTCAGCATCATATTATGGGTCTTGTTCAGACGTATTTTAATCCTCAGCTTAAACATGCCTCGTCTGTCCAGTTAGTGGCTTACTGAGCCTCAGCTAGTTTATAACCCTAACACATAGAGAAGACTGTAATCCTTATAACCCCCGTAAAACGAAACTTGACTCTTTCAGTTTTACAAATGTGGAAACCAAGTTTCAAACAGCTCAGCATACTCGTTACATGTCAGAGGGGGCTTCTGAACCCAGTCAGAGCTTTCTGATTTCAAAGTCTGTGTGCCCTTTCTACTATATCAAGCTGTGTTGAATAGCAGCATGTCAAATACTCAAAAATAAATGTGGCCCTTTCTAAGGTATTATTACTAGAAGACTCCAATGTATTCTCAATCTCCAACTTTAAATAAAGGCTTACTGGAGATCCCTACCTAGAACAACTAATTCCCCAAAAAGTCTTTGTTCCTTCTGATAGGTTCAGGATACTATTAATTGGACCCGCATTATTCATTTACCCAATACTGAGGAAGTACATGGCAATTCAACCATACTCTTGCTCAGATCATCTTGAAACCCAGAACAAAAATATGTATAATGTGCCAAATGAGAAGGGGGTCCTGCAGCTCTTAGGCAGTGGGGAGCTGGCTGGGCCCCCTAAATCTGTGCATTGGTTAGGGAGGCCCAAGAGGCCTTAGAATTGGCAGGGTTTCAACTCAAACCCCCGTTTCCCCTGCCACTGTCAAGTCATCATTTTACCTCAAACTGTCCCCACATAAGTAAAATTGGGATAATATCCCCCTCATAGTCACTGTTAGGATTAAATAAAAATGAACAGAAAGCATTTTACACAGCACCTGCTAAATAAAACCTCAATAAATGTTAGCTATTTTCCTTTATTGTGTTTGCGAGTTAATTTTTGATATCCTGCTTTGTAGCTAATATGATAGGTACTGGCTCTGTAGGCTATAAAGCTTAGTGATAATGACTACCCTAAGAATAGTCTTTTTTTTTAATATTTTTTTATTTATTTGACAGAGAGAAACACAGCCAGAGAGGGAACACAAGCAAAGGGAGTGAGAGAGGGAGAAGCAGGCTTCCTGCCGAGCAGGGAGCCCGATGTGGGGCTCGATCCCGGGTTTCCGGGACCATGACCTGAGCCGAAGGCAGTCGCTTAACCAACTGAGCTACCCAGCCACCCTAAGAATAGTTTTAAGGAAATTCAGAAAAATAATCCTCATAAACAGAAGTCACAGCACAGGGTAAAGAATCAATATGCAGCATTAAAAGCCCTACAAATACTTAAGGCTTTCAGGGCATCTGGGTGGCTCCTTCACTGTCTGCCTTCAGCTCAGGTCATGATCCCAGGGTCCTCAGATGGAGCCCTGCATCGGGCTTCCTGCTTAGTGGGAAGCCTGCTTCTCCCTCTTCCACTCCCCCTGCTCATGTTCCCTCTCTCACTGTGTCTTTCACATAAATAAAAATCTTTAGGGGAAAAAAATGTTATATTTAAGGCTTTCAACATGAACTATGCCTAGTGAATGACAACTCCACCTCAATCCCCACTGCATACAAACTGTGTCTTTGTTCACAAAAGCGATACCTGCAAAATATAGAGCTTCTTTCTTATAAACAGGATTGAAAAAATACTAAAAGAAAAAATCATGGACTGGAGGCCACGCCATCTGACTAGATGGAACAGGTACTGTACCTCCGCTCTACGGCACTTCTTGCCTGTGTTAGAAAGAAGTCGAGGAGAAGACGTAGAAGATGACCACAGAGCAGAGCTGCTCAAACAGCTGGGAGACTACCGGGTAAGGACCAATGGCTCTAAAATGAGCCTGTGGGTTTCATTTCAAATTGGAAAATGCATGGTAATGGATTTTTAGCGAAAGTAACAACTTTGCTCTCCACAGTACATAGATGAAGCAGCATAGAATGAAAGGTGTAATTCAAAGTTCAAATCTTAGTAACTAAGCTATTATTACACAGCAAAAAGCCTCTCTAAACTGAAAATGCTGGAAGACTGTGGAATGAAAAATACCTTTAATAAAATGCATTGCAAGAGTATTAAATACAATTAAAACATCTGGATAAATCATAGTAGACTCAACTGTGCATGAAGGTGAAACCAACCACTCTTGATCAGTTTTAAGGAGATGACTTTATACTAATTGCTTTTCAATGCTAAGAAAAATTCTCATTAGATATGTCCTCTAACTCATCAGTAGGGCTGTGTGGATAATAAAACGTAAAAAACAGTCTCAAATTAAGACAGTAAGCCTTGTTGGCTAAACAGCATGAAGTCACGTTGGACATTTAATTCTATTCACTAAAACTAGGTTTTCAGGGGTGCCTGGGTGGCGCAGTCAGTTGAGCCTGACTCTTGGTTTCAGCTTAGGTCTTGATCGCCAGGTCCTGGGATCAACCCTCCTACACTTGGGTTCTGCATTAGTAGGGAGTCTGAAGATTCTCTCCCTTTGCCCCTCCGCTACTTGGTCTCTAAGATAAATGAATAAATCTTAAAACAACAACATCTAGGTCTTCAGCTAGGATGTCTTCAAGTAAAAACTTACTTCAAACAGGTTTGAGCAATAAAAAGAATTTATTGGTCTATTTAAGTAAAAGTCAGAGGTGAGTAGCTCTCAGAGCTGCACCACTTCCCACTTGCCATCCTCTGTGTGATGGCACCGTCCTCACTTTTTTCATGGAACCAAATGGCTGTTAACAGCTCCAGGCAGGACTCACATGTGCACACATATTGTCCGAAGCAGGAGAGCGCCATCTGTGTGCCATTATTCCTAGCCAGTTTCCTGAGATTCACTTTGACCATGTGGCTATCCCTAAAGATCAGTCACTGTGGCCATGCGGATAGAATACATTGATTAGGATTAATCCAGATCCCTAGAATAATGTGGGTTACTGTGCAAACTAGGGACTACCAGGGAGAGGGAAGGGCATAGTGGAGGGCGGCTGGATGCTAACAGCTGGATTATACACCAAGTCAATATGCTAACAACTGAACCAAAAAGACATTTGGCCCCTCTACATATTCTGTATTGGTAATACACAGCTGAATATAAAAGCAGAACTAAATACATGACTTCGAGATGCAGAAGGAAGACAAAAATATTAAGAATTGCATATGTTTAGGGTGCCTGGGTGGCTCAGTGGGTTAAAGCCTCTGCCTTCAGCTCAGGTCATGACCTCAGGGTCCTGAGATCGAGGCCTGCATCGGGCTCTCTGCTTGGCTGGGAGCCTGCTTCCTCCTCTCTCTCTGCCTACTTGTGATCTCTGTCAAATAAATAAATAAAATCTTAAAAAAAAAAAAAAAAGAATTGCATATGTTTAAACATGGAGAAAAAAATACAATGAAATCTTCAAGTTTCACAAATGACTACAAATCTTGGTTGTTTTTTTTTCTCCTTCAGTTCTCTGGATTTCCCCTTCACATGCCCTATTCTGAACTGAAGCCTTTAATTGAAGCAGTGTATAGCACCGGAGTACACAATATCGACGTTCCTAATGTTGAATTTGCGTTAGCAGTATATATCCACCCATACCCCAAAAATGTTTTGTCTGTTTGGATTTATGTTGCCTCCCTTATACGCAACAGATAACTTTTTCATTGTATATTTTTGTATCATGTAAAAACTGTAATTAAGGTATGAGAATTTTTTGTGATATTGACATCAAAACAAATTATTTGTAAATAAGGAAATAAAACTATCATTTTCTAAATAAGTGTTATTTAGTAGTCTGCCTTGCCTCTTGCCACTCTGACCCCACATTTAACAGGGGCTACCCAGAGTTCCCCCTCACACCAAGAGCTCCCTACCTCCATGCCTTTGTCCTTACCTTCTACTTGGAACGCCCTCCCCTTCCTTGCCTGCCCAGCAGCAGACCCATCATACTTTTAAGACCCGGCAAAACAACACAACTTCTCTGGGTGAAAGAACAACTTTGCGATATAAAAATTTTAACACCAAATACCTCTTAAGATCTTCCTATAGCACTCCTATTGAAACAACATGGTATTGGTGAAGGGCGGAGTATGTTCAAAAAAGTGGTTTAAAAAATTAAGACACTGGGGCACCTGGGTGGCTCAGTCGTTGGGCATCTGCCTTCAGCTCAGGTCATGATCCCAGAGTTCTGGGATCGAGCCCCACATCGGGCTCCCTGCTCGGCGGGAAGCCTGCTTCTCCCTCTCTCACTCCCCCTGCTTGTGTTCCCTCTCTAGCTGTGTTTCTGTCAAATAAACCAATAAAATCTTTAAAACAAAATTAAGACATTGATTGCTACGGACTAAATGTTTGTGTCTCCCACAAAATTCCTATCTTGAGACCCAACTATGTAATGGTATTTGGAGATTAGTCTTTTGGGAGGCAATTAGCTTATGAGAGTAGAGGTTCTGTGTTGGGGTGAATGCCACTGTAAGAAGAGACAGGAGAGAGTGCTGCTTCCTTTCTTTAGGCCATGTGTGGATACAATGAGAAGAAAGCCCTCTGCAAATGAGAGCCCTCACCAGAAACCAGATCTGCCAGCACCTTATCCCTTGACTTCCCAGCCTCCAGATATAGGAGAAATAAATGTTTGTTGTTTAAGCCACCCAGTGTATGGTATTCTGTTACAGCAGCCTAAACAGACTAAAACAAAGGTACTACAACACTAAGCCATTAAAAGGTATTAAATATATGAGCTGACACGGAAAGATGTATACAAATCAGAAATATACAGCAGGATTTCTTTTTTTTTTTTAAAGATTTTATTTATTTGACAGAGAGAAACACAGCCAGAGAGGGAACACAAGCAGGGGGAGCGAGAGAGGGAGAAGCAGGCTTCCTGCCGAGCAGGGAGCCCGACGTGGGACTCGAACCCGGGTCTCCGGGATCATGACCTGAGCCGAAGGCAGTCGCTTAACCAACTGAGCCACCCAGGCGCCCCTACAGCAGGATTTCTTAACAGAAGCACTACTGACATTTTGGGTCATTTTTTTTTTTCCGTGGAGGGCTGACCTGTTCATCAGAGGATCTTTAACAGCATCCCTGACCTCTACCCACTAAATGTCAGTGGCACCCTTTCCCTCTGCCAAACTGTGACAACCAAAATGTTCCCAGACATTGTCTGACTGACTCCAGCTGAGAACCAGTGATATAGCTGGAATATGATCTCACTTTAAAAAAACAAAACATAAGGCCCAAGGGAGCAAACTAAGGAAAACATTCACCTTTTGTTTCCTTATGCCTTCCTCTCTCAGACTGTACTCCATCCAGCGTCGTGTCTGCATGCCTGTGATATCTCAACCATGAACTCTTCATCGAGGGAGCCCCCAAGGACTGACCCCGCCATTACAAGGTCTCCATGGACAAGTTACTTAACCTCTCTGCTACTTATTATCCCCATATGTAGATCAGAATGATCACATTACTCACTTCCGCCTCCTGTTCCAGACAGTCAGGCTATGTTAAGTATAGGTACTTAGAACAATGCCTAGCACCGAGCACCTGATTTCTGTCAGGCATCCCAGGGCAGGTCACATAACTTGTATTTTATTCTAAGAATGAACGGTTCCAAAAATTCATCAAATCAATAACAAAACCCAAGGTAAATTTAAGCCAAGTATTTATAGTGTTTCATCAAATACTAACTAAACCCTTAAGTTAATGCACAAAAATTAAATGTCAGTTATGTTGCCCATCTCCCCATGCAACTGGAGAGGAAGAGTAGAAAAACAGTGAGTCTCCACAGAGCGATGTGGTACTCCTGAGGATGCTCTGCTCAAATTAGTTAATGTAAAAGGATAACATTTAAGTCAACTCCTGAAACATCATTGAATCATTATCAAAACTTCTCCCCCCAAAATATTATACTGTTTTGTGACTACACGGAGGATAAATCTGAGTCCTCACTTGATGATGCAGGGCCAGGAGTCCAGAGGAGCAATTTTACTTACGATTCATGTAAATACAGATAATATGGAGTTCGATGGTATCACTCCAGAGGAATTCTTGTAGTTTCTTTTCTTGAAATAGTCCCTGATGTAAGCTTTTCAAATCAACTTTATTAAACACTTTAGGAAATAAAAACACAGTAACTACAAGAGAATCAACCTTACAAAATAAAACTTCAGACCTTGTAAGTGCTCACTAAGTTTAGATTTCCTTTCATGCTATCTAAGGGAATCAAGAATTCACTTCTTTCTTTGTGCTTAGGCCAGACTTTGAAAGGAGGCTTGGTCTCACAGTGCCACAAAAGCCACAACTACTTACACCTAAGACATAGAAGTTCGAAAGGTAAGAAGGTTCACTCACACAGGTGCTTTGTCCTACATACCAGAAACATGGTGCAAGTGTCAACTGTGACACAATGAAAGAACCCTGACAGGAGGCAACACTTCAGAGTGAGCCACTGGAGAGGCACCCCCACCCCAGACTTGGTCTCCTCTGGAGTGTTTAATTCAAATATTACTGAGACTTAAAATATGGGTGGATTTTCCCTGTTCATATTCTCATCTAATGAGTCTTCCTTCATCGTTAGACAGTTCTGTCTCAAAGTTTTCTCTTAGCCTGAACTGAAATCTGCCTAGCTATAGTTTGTACCTTTCCTACTCCTCCTGTCTCTCCTCTAGGGCCATATCACCCTGAACGTGCCCAATCTTATCTTGGAAGCTAAGAAGGGTCAGGCCTGGTTAGTACTTCGATGGGAGACTCTCCTATCCCTCAATAAAACAAACAAAAGAATATCTGGGACCACAAGTAACAAGACTACAAGATTAATTCCTCTTCCACAGCCTTGCATGCATCTCCAAAAGAGATGGCATGCTGCCAACTCTTCTCCTCAGGACATAAAATTATATATAGCATTACATAAAACTGATTCAGTCTGTGCTATCTAAATGACAGGTGCTCCCTCCCACTGTCTCTTCACACAGCAATGAAGATAGGCATTCAAATTCTGACTACTGCACAATTAATTTCAAAAAAGACAATTCAGTTCAACAAAATTAGGTTACCTGTCTAAAATTGCCAGGATCATTATTTCAAGGGAGCTCAAAAGAAAATATTTAGTCCTATTATTACACTAACATAAACCCGAACTGAGATTTCTAATGAAATAAAAACACCAAAACAATTATTTGGTAAAGTCCTCAAAGTAGATTTTATTGATACATTTCTTCAAATGACTGTGGAATTTTTAAAAAATCCCTCCCAAATTTGACAATTTGGGGACAGTGGTAGGAACCAGGAGTATTTGAAGAAAGCAAATACAAATACATTGGTACTTTGCTAGCTCACTGAGCTAACGCCAAGAAGCCAATTTAGTCTATTATCCTAAAGACTCTTATATGTGGGTATGTTTGAACTGGCCCTCTGAGAATTGTTCAACAAAGGAAATATTATGGAAAAAAGAATGGTTTTCAAAATATGCAGTCTTTGAAAATAAAGCTTCAAAAATGTATGTTTGAAAAGATCTGCAAAGCTTGGTACAGTGTTTAAATATAAAGAGAATCAATAATCCCACTGACTTTAAAACTCAATCTAAAGAATACTTTAAATGGCATGACATTAGTGACATTCTTTTCAAAGCATTCCATTTAAAAGAAAACTGATAAAACTGTTCTCACCCTTATGAAAAGATCTAATCCCTTTCTAAAACAAAAATATATCTGCAAGAGAAACAACACTGTACAACTGATTGGTAAATTAAGATTTCTGAAGCTGAAGAAATGGGGCCAAAACAAGTCACACTCAAAAAGGGATGGTTAACACAAAAAATGTGCTATAAGTAAAGTGCATGAAAGGAAGCCTGCTCAGCTAAATGAAGTAGACAAAGGTCAGGAGTCAGGGGTCATTCGCCAGAGCGGCAGCAGGCTCGAAAACCACACTGCAAATTCTGGCATCCGCTGGCGGTATCAGCATGAGGACCTGTATAAAAACAGAAAAGTGTGAAAGGAGGAAATTTCTTAGAGATCACATGAAAGAGCTAAGACATTTGAGTTTTTTTTTTTTAAACTAGCAGTACATTTGTAACACAGAAGTAAAATGTCCCAATTAGTGTATAAAAAATCAGGCACAAATACAGACAACAGCAGCTCTACTTTAACTGATCCAAAAGCTACATGAAAGAAGGGAAAGAAATAATTTATCAGCAACAATCTTACAAAATAAAAATCTAAGATAAAAGATAAGCCACAGAAGCAAGACTGCCAAGCTAACTTAACAACAAATTTCTTATACTCAGAACACCCTTCCTAGAAATAAAATTAAGACAAAAACAGCCCCACCGTACATCAGCTAAAGAATCCAGTATTGAGTAATTACAAAAACATTACAGTAGAAGCTTAAATAAACTATATAGACATAAACTGATTATGTTTTCCATATCTTTAACAGCCGCAGCCAAAATGGCTTGGGTTAAGTGAAATTATCTTCCAGAATTAAGTATATAATGAATGAATAGCTAAATAAACATACCTAAGACATAATAAAAAATTATGATTCAATTACAAAAAAGGAATGCAACATTGTGAAATAACTGACATTTTATCCCATCCACATTATGCTGCCCAGACACTACATAAAAGAGCCATCAGAAAACACTGCTGAGAATTAAGAAATATCAAACAAGTGATATCATGGCACATAAACAAACATTCAGTTCCCTGAATGAATCACATCTTTCATAAAGGCAGGCAATGTGCAAAAGGATGTTTTAACTACACCGAAGGCTTTTAGTGGGTCTGCACCATGAACAAAGAGCAGTTAATGCGTTCTCTACTCATCAATTAGAACCAAAATCCTTGCATTTGTGGTATGTAAGGATCCCATACAGGAAGTACATGAAATGTCATTTTACCGACTATGTCAAATGGATAAATGAAAAATCACAGTACTCTGGATTGATATCTAGTTTAAGTCAGAAACTATTTTAAATAAGCTTCTTTTGTTGTTGTTTTTTTTAAAGTAGCAATCTGCTGCAAAAGGAGGCATCTGTGCAATTACCAACATAAGGAAATGGCTACTTGCAACGAACACACAAAACACTTACTTCCCAGAATTTTCCCTTTTATTCCTGACATGGCACACACAAAACATTAAGGGCAGACTTCTTAGGATATACAATCAATAAAGTATAATGTTCACGTATTTCAATAAAGAAATGATAATATATCTTTAAGTAAAAATGGAAACTAATGATCTTTATAAGCATATGTGAGAGTGCAATAGGTTAGGACTTCATCTATTTTCAAAACTGTTATGTTTAATTTTAAAGTAGACGTGATACCTGGGATATGGGGAGCAGGAATGGGAGTGGGCAACAGAAGATCAGCCACACTTTCATAACTGCCCAAGCAAATAATGCATGAGGCTTCATTACTCCATGTTTATATGTTTAAAATTTTCCATAATATTTCAAATACAAAACTGAATTACCAGAAGCCCATTTTTATTTAATCAAAATTAAAATCTGTCCTATTTTAAAAAGAAAGAGTTGAATGTGTCAAATGTTTAAAGCAATTCACAAAACAGTATTTGTTATTAATTTCCCTTAAAATAAGACTCCAGGTTAGTTATCTTAACCAAAATCAAAGTAAAATGTCCTGCTATATATCATATAGAAATGTCCTGATAAGGAACCCTGTAGTTTGAAACTCTTCCACTGTCAACTTTTGACCAGGTTTTCCTTCTGAGCATATTTTCAGCTTTTTCCTTACACACTCAACCCTCCATGCCACCTCTTCTGAGCTTGTCTTTCTGTACTCCTTAAACCTTGGTTCCTGCTCTGACAACCACCTAGCGCCTGTCTTCAAGACCCAATCCCCTGCCTCACTACCACTGCCCTGCCTGACACTCAGTCACTGGGATGAAATGCTTGAACCGGTGAATTTTGCAAGAATCTATTTCTCAGTATGTAATTCTACTCCAAATTTTTAAAAAGGGAGAAGAGGAAAGAGACATGAAGACTTGAGACAACTTTCCAACTAAAACTCCCTTTAAAAACTTTAAAATTTCTATATTCCTATTTTTTAAAAGGACAGAAAAGGTAAGGAAGACACTTTACACTGAATTCAACATAACCTGGGGAAAATCCTAAGTGATGACTGAAAGCAGTGAAAGTGAAGTATGCTACTAGTTTTAAGACAGAAAATATAAGGGAGCCTCAAAGGAGCCAATAAGATCAAGGAAGCTATTCTAGAGATCCCTATCTTTCCAAATACATACTAGTCACCATCCTCCCCAGAAGACAAGCTCAGCAACCTCAGATCCTCCCTAGCCACTCTGATCATTCTTTGATCTCAAAGTCTAAATGACGGGGCACCTGGGTGGCTCAGTCCTTAAGTCTGTCTTCAGCTCAGGTCATGATCCCAGAGTCCTGGGATCCAGCCCCACATGAGGCTTCCCGCTCAGCAGGGAGCCTGCTTCTCCCTCTCTCACTCCCCCTGCTTATGTTCCCTCTCTCACTGTGTCTCGCTCTCTCAAATAAATAAATAAAATCTTAAAAAAAAAAAAAAAAAGAATAAATGAACAACAGAAAGTGAGGCAGTATTAAAAACATGACTGAGGGGGGTGCCTGGGTGGCTCAGTTGGTTAAGCAATTGCCTTCAGCTCAGGTCATGATCCAGAAGACCCGGGATCAAGCCCCACGTAGGGCTCCCTGCTCCACAGGAAGTCTGCTTCTCCCTTTCTCACTCCCCCTGCTTGTGTTCTCTCTCTAGCTGTGTTTCTCACTGTCAAATAAATAAAATCTTAAAAAACAACAAAACAAAACATGACTGAGGTATCTCAAGCAGACACTGACAACTCAAGAGGCCACTCCCTTGAAACATCTGACTCATCCCCAGCAAATGTCTATCTCAATACAGAAGAGAACATTCAAATGGCTGTACTGCATGAGTGCTGAGGGCTAAAATACGTTAAATAATAAAGAAAATAGGAAAATAAAATTGGCATAATCATTAAATAAAATTTTTAAATGCATGTTAAATAAATCTGTAAGAAATCATTTTTTAAATATTAGATAAAAAGAGCTATAATGTTAACTATAGTTATTTTCCCAAATTTTTATTACTGACTGATGTTTTTCCTGGATTTTAAGTATATTATTTATGCTGTATATCTGCACTTACCTTCACTTACCTTTAATTCCTCTTTAACTTAAATTAGAAACATAAGAAAGCAAATCATCTGAGATTGTGTCACCTCCAGAACTATGAGCTAATCTATCTTAATTCATAAGTTATACAGACATTGAAATGCAAATCAGCACAAAGTGTGTATATGCTATCATTGTTCAAGTGTTCTTCAGAGCTCCAAAACTATGCAATTCCACTTCTTAAATGACAAAGAAGTTTTTTAATGTTATGGTGAAGAAGCCTCCTTTTATGTTTAAATCTTAACTTTATCAATCAAATCACAAATTTAAATGTCACGAGAAATCATTCAGAAGAATAAAACTGGCATTTTTAATCAGTGCTGAGTATAGTATCTTGATCTCATATTATTTGAATATCTGATACTAACTTTTCTTCTCCAAAATCTCTACTGGTGCTTAGGAAACAGGTCATTCCGCTTTACTTATCACTCATTTAGTTAATGAATATTCTTTATCAGTATTTACTCCTTTTAGTTAGTAATCTAGTAGCTAACTATACTAAACTTTTTTTTTAAATGAACACATTTTTAGTTAAATGTTACTCAAATATTTAAAATATAGTGTGTCACCTAACTATGCTCCCTATTATCCTAAGACCATGTATAAAACATCTTAACTATTTTCAGAAAAAAATAAAAAATAAACAGGGGGCCCCAAAAGCAGTTATTAAATATTTATTGTACAAACTGAGCTGTAGTAAAAGATATTGGATCAATCACGTCATCCTGCAAAACTGGATATAATGTAACTTTACTCTAACGCATTCTAGGTTGTCCGTATAGCCTTTTAAGGAAAAATGCCATCAGAGCATTGCTTTAAGAACAATTGGCTACAGAACTCTAGAACATAAGTTAACATAACAAGTCACCCTATAAACTTTAAAGGATTTCCATTTCCCCAAAATCATGTTTTAAGAAGCTGTAAAAGGAGATTTAATATTGGATTATATGAGTGCTGTCAATTTCTTTTCAAATCTTTCAAAGTCAGATATCTTCATTAAAATTCATATATTGAAAATTACCACTCATTTATCAAGAAAAAAATCACATTCAACAACAGGAATGCAGCAGCTTCTTTCAAACACTTTAATATTTATATATTCAAAACCAGTTAAGATGAAATGAATTCTAACATCCTAACAAGATGCAAACATTTTAGGTATTTACCTTAATCCTATCACCTAAATTATTTCAAGAAGTTTTCAAAATTACACAAGTAAAACAAATAGGCATATCATAAAAATGAACTGAAATCCTATCTCCCCCACCCTGTAACATCTATATACCTAAAAACAAATCTAACAAACTGTGATATTCCCACAAGCAAAACCTATGCTGAAATCAACTGTAGACAATTCAAGTGCAACATACAAATAAGATGTTTTTCTTATAGAAATAACTGCTTACTACTTTTCATGACATGTCCTTAAGCCTTAGAAGTACACCATTGTACCTACAATGACATAACTGTACATTAAAAAAAAAACCTTCCCATCTCAAATTAACTGCATCTACAAAAACAGCAAATGGTTCATGGAAGCAATCAAACTGGTTTTGTATGTTTAGCACATTGCAACTAAAATGACACTCATTTTCACAATTCCTAGATTATGCACTGAAGGCAAGAGAGCAAAGAAATGCTTCTACTTAGTGTTAGGACTTCAAGAACAAGGGAGGTCATCTCCTGCATCACCCATGTTATCCCAGAAATAAAAGAGCTATGATCTCCTATCTCTTTATATGTATTTAAGGAAAACCTAATCACCCAGAAATAGCAATCTACTAACTTCTCTGACAACAGGTATGTTATTAAAGAGACCATTTCTCAAGTCTTCCTGGTTCCTTTTAATTGTTCTCCCTAAGAGAAACTCAGGTGATCCTGTCACCTTAAGATAACTTAGGCTTTCAAAGAAGACAGCATATGGTGTAAAAAGATAGGTACATAGTAGAATCTGAACCACGTAAATGTTTTTCCAGTTTTAAATACAGGGGATTGATTTGCTTACTAATAACTGAGATACTTATTATGCTTCTAGAAACATCAGTTTCTAACAGTGACTATCAAAAGCTCAAAAGGGTACGGAATGCACCTTGAAAAAATATATGCAACAAGCCCACTGCAGGGTAGGGATAGCTTTAGAAACAAAACAATCAATAAATATTTAGTCAATGACTGTTTTAAGTAGGTTCAGGAATCAATCTCCAAAATACTATAGGAATTTCAGTCATGTCTAAAGCATCTCAGCGTCTTCCCCAATACTACACCCCCCCACCTCAATCTTCCATGAGATTGATTTGAAACCAGACCCAGTATCCCCACATGACCAAATTGCTCCCTTTTTAACTGCATTTTTTCTAAAAGTTGTGTGACAAAAAAACTGAGTCATCATCCCAAAGAAACTGATCTAGAACATTTAATACCTCTACACTGTTAATGAATGCTGTATCACTCTAGAAGAATTTCCCAAAATTTTATAAGAATTTTAGTATTTTGAGGGATGCCTAGGTGGCTCAGTTAGTTAAGCATCTGGCTTTGGCTCAGGTCATGGTCTCAGGGTCCTGGGATCAAGACCTTCACTGGTCTTATTAGCAGGGAGTCTGCTTCTCCCTCTCCCTCTGACCCTTCTCACTGCTCCTTCTCTCTCTTTCTCTCTCTCTCAAATAAAGTCTTAACAAAAAAAAAAAAAAAAAAAAAAAGAATCTTAGTATTTTTACAACTGCTATTTTATCTATCTCAAAAATCTGGCAGAATATATATTTAAAATACCTATCTGAAAGAAAAACTTACCTTTATAGAAGCTAATTAATGAAAACATACATGATCTTAAAATTTTATCAAATGTAAAGAATTATGTCTGAAAGTAAAAAAGTTTGGTAATTAGAAATCTAGAAAATTAAACAAACCCTAAGAACCATGAGAACTGTCAAAAAATTGTAAATCCATTCCTTCAAAATTATATTATTAAAAGGCATTACCATTAATGTTGTCACAGTAGTAGAAGTATTCATCATTTAGAGAAGGACATGCTGAAACCAAATCCTGCAGGCCTGCACCAGTTACAGTAAGACAACCAGAGAGATTAAGGTGCTCCAAATAAGGCAGCCCTCCTCCCAGAGTCAAAACCCTGTAAGAGAAGCAATCCAACAATTAGAATGTATCAATATATGAAAATTTATGTATCCTAAGGCCCACTGGACCACTATTAACAAATCTTTCATTTTAGTAATAAGGAAAATCAAGAATTTCTATAGAACATGGTAGCTAACGTCATCCTTAGGCAGCAATACATTTAACTGAGAAAAACTTCCTACATTTTTCCTAAAGATATTCAATAAACAAGTCTATGAAATTTCTCTTTATAAGAACATTACAGAACCTCAATTCTTAGAAGTAGTGAATCTTGGAACTGTCATCTTCATTCTCCTATAGGTTGTCTAAATGAAAATTATCAAGAAAATTACTGACCAATTTTAGCAGTTCCTGAGTTAGAGTTAGCATTTGACCCAACACTTCCTCTCCTATGTATACACCCAAGAGAACTGAAACATATGTTCACATAACTTGCAAACAAATATTCATAGCAGCATCATTCTTAATAGCCACAAAGTGCAAAAAAACCCCCACAAATTTCCATGAATTAAAATGAATGGATAAATAAACATTATATAGCCATAAAGTACTGATACATGCTACCACATGGATGAACCTTGAAAACATTATGCTAAGTGACAAAAGCCAGACACAAAGGCCACATACTGTATGATTCTATTTATATAAAATATCCAAAACAGGCAGAATAGGCACAGAAACAGAAAGTAGATTAGTAGTTGCTAGGGGCTCAGGGCAAAGAGAAACAAGGAGTGACTGTGGAAGAGTAGAGGGTTTTCTAATGGTATGATGAAAATGTTTCTGAATTGGTGATGATGGCTGGCAACCTTACAAATCTACTGAAACCACAGATTTGTATACTTCAAAAGGATGAATTTAAGGGTAAGTAAATTAAATGTCAGTAAAAATGAAAACCTACTGGCATACCTTAGAAGAATAAAAACATTAATATTAATAGATTAAATGAGAAGTTAGCTAAAATGACAATAGCAGAGCTGAAAAATATCAAGACCAAAATTGAGAACATCAATTTTCTGTACAATACATAAAGCAACATTATAACAGCAAAACTGTGAAAACTGGAATAGTCTACCTTAAGTGATATCAAGAGACTAGCAATAAAATAAATTTAGTTAAAAAAATTAACATGACTGTGCAGGTCATGAAAATTAGGAAGTAAAAGTATAGAAATTATTATGCATTGAGATTTTTAAAAACTATGGAAATATTTATATATTCCGTGAAGGACTGTTGACTAGCAAAAACTAGAAAGGGGTATTTTATAAAGTTTTGTAAATGCATACTTAAAAGAAGAAATTAATCTATTAAAAACAACTTATCAGGGCATGTGGGTTGTTCAGTCGGTTGGGCATCTAATTCTTGATTTTAGCTCAGGTTATGATCTCAGGGTCATGGGACCATACCCCACATCAGGCTCCACACTCAGCATGGAGTCTGCTTGGGATTCTCTCTCTCCCTCTCCCTATGCCCCTCCCCCTACTCGCTCACTCGCTCTCATCTCTTTCAAATAAATAATTCTTTTTTTAATTAAATATACTGTGTTATTTGCTTCAGGGGTACCAGTCTGTGAATCATCAGTCTTACACAATTTACAGCACTCACCATAGCTCACACCCTCTCAAATAAATAATTCTTTAAAAAAATAAAAACAATTGATCAAAACCCCAAGCCAAGGGAGATTTAAATGCATGCTTCCCCTTCCATTTTTAACTGAAAAAAAAAAAATTGGTTTGAACTTTTTTTTTTTTTAAATCATAAATTTCCTTGATCCACCCCTTCAGATTTCAAATTAACAACAGTGGCAGTTCAGGAACTCAGTGACTTGACTGGGCCACAGCAGTTAGAGACACTGGTTCTTAAAGGAAGACAGTACAAGGTTTAAAGTTAATTCTTTTTTTCCTATAAAGCTGAATATCTCATAATAAGAAATAAAACAGCTTTTAAAAAGTATTCTGGGGTACCTAGATGGCTCAGGTCTTGATCTCAGAATCATGAATTTAAGACCTGTGTTGGGTTCCACCCTAGACACGGAGACTACTTTAAAAAGAAAGAAAGAAAAAAAAAAAGAAAAAAGAAAGTTTTCTGGAGAAACCTGAATGGCTCAGGTGGTTGAGTGGACTCTTGATTTCAGCTCAGGTCATGATCTCAGTATCGTGAAAGCAAGCATGGCACCGGGCTCCACACTCAGTGCAGTGTCTGCTTGAGATTCTCTTCTCTCTTACCTTCTTCCTGCCCTGTTCCTCTCCCGGCTCATCTCCCCACTAACACACTGTCTCTCACCGTAAATAAATAATTTTTTTTCTTTTTTTTTTTTTAAAGATTTATCTATTCACTTTGAGAGACAGAGTGTGTGTGAACCGGGTAGGGATGGGGGAGGTGCAAAGGAAGAGAAAATCTCAAGCAGACTCCCAGCTGAGTGCGGGGCTGACCTTGTGACCTGAGCCAAAATCAAGAGTTGGATACTCAACTGACTAAGCCATGCAGGAGCCCTTAATAAATAAAAGCTTTAAAAGGGGGGGGGG